>JAQGBW010001452.1:0-25879 GCA_034698625.1 Julus scanicus
GCGTTACTAGGCCTATGTGAGTTTCGAAATTATGACGCGAATGGTAACCGTTATTTTTGGTGCTAAATCTCTCTAATGTTGTGAGATTTGTGTTGTTATATGAGTAAAATGGGAATGGGTAATAAGGCTTAACTTTGTTTTAGTAAATTGAATTCTGAAATTCTGAAAAGTCTCGAGTCCTGGAATTCGAGTTAGGATCTATTCAAACTCGGAAAATATTTCGAGTAGGTAAGAAAAAACTATTTTTGAAAGTCAATTAAATATTTTAGAGTACAGTAGAACCTGTCTAATTGCATAAGCTTGGGACAGGTTCATTTATATACACGACTCCAAAGTCGGGACCGGAGTATGTTATGCTTTTAAAGAGGTTATTCATTTACACAGGATGCATTTAGACAGGTTCTACTGTATATAGTATTCACAATTGTAATTCAATGCAACACTGATTGTGAAAATATAATAGTTTGGATTTTTAAAAGATTTAATTCAATTTCTTAATATTTTCTTATAAAAATAGTTATTCACAATTGTTATTCAATGCTACACTTATTGTGGAATTATAATAGTTTGGATTTAATTCAATTTCTAAATATTTTCTTATAAAAATAGGTTATGATTTCAAGTGGTCCAGAAATGACTTGCTGTATAGCATACTTATTAGTTAATAAAAACACATTCATAGTTTTAAACATCTCAAATTCCAAATAATTTAATATAATATGGGATCAGATTTAAAGCAATGATAAGTACTTTATCCTTCTTAGCAACTTTTAACAATACTAAATGATTTCTGAACTTTATCTCAGGTGTACATTATACATAACAGTACACAGGTTTCCAGAAACCACGTAATGTTTCAACGTATCAATGAAACCGAAACAATGTTTGTTTTTTTCTCTTTTAAAAGTCGTGTTTCATTGAGGATTTTTTCCAATCGATAGAGCGTAAAAACAAAGAAACGCCTCGCTTACTCGATTGGTCTATTTTACCAAATTTTTGAGAAATCGTCATTTCTTACATTCTCTAGATCTGGTTTTCCTTAATTGGGCTGCCATCATGTGCAAATGTGGAGCTCCTGTACAGGTACATATACAGGTACTTATCAACTACAAGAAATGGGTCTTTCATAAAATCCCTGATGTACTTTGCTTTAATATCGAGCATTCTCACAAAAAAAAAAAAAAAAAAATGGGAATGACTTGCTAGTTGTCGAAGGGTTTTGCCGCCACGTAGGGTAATTAACCTTCTGTTTGATAGCATTGATCAAACGGGAGGACCCACGCTGTACCGAGTGGGGGTGGTATTATTGTAGGGGGCAGTGTTTTCAGTCATTCCCCCTACGGAGACTCGAAGTAGCACACTGACAGTGACATTGTGTGAAAGTACACCTTGATGAACTCATTTCTTTTGTCCCTGTTTTGGCGTTTTTCCCCCATTGTCTTTTTTATATTTTTTTAATTATTCGTTTGAAATTTTTAACTTGATTCTTGACTTTTTTGTGTGTGCTTCTTCTGCTTCTATCTTTTTCTGTTTCATGGGAAGGAACAGATCGAGCGCTACGATTTGGCATTTGTGCAATTTTCATTTCTTTCGAAAGAAGTCCCTATTGAAATTATTGTCCATCTGAAAAGCGATAAATAATCCAAAAGGTGTTGCTTTTTTTATCGATATCAATTCGTGTAGGCTTAAGGGGGTTGTTGGCAAGGACACAGGGCCGCACAATGGCCACGTTCAAATAAATGGAAAAAGGAGCAGGTGTTTTTGCTACGAGTACACACTCAATTATTCCAAATCTTGAAATTGACCTCCGAAAATGACTGAGGTTGCATTCCGAATAAGGATTTGGATTCAATAGGAAATATTTTTACTCTGGGCCGTTTTAGCTTTGCATTGAAGAACAAAACTGACTGGGATTCGGTTGGACCCACTTTGGTGCTGCTTTGTTAGTGCATTTCACCACGGAACACCAGGGGGCCTTACTTGCGGCAGGGTTCAAATCAAGGGTCATGGAAAATTAATATTTGGTCCAACCTCCTAGGGTTTCCAAAACGCCCGGTAGGCGCATTTTTGTGTGAATCACGACCGGTTGCTCCATTCCAGTTTCTTTTGAAACCGTTTTTAAGTTAATCAAACTTATCTTGTTATTAAAGTAGTCATGCTATCGGTATTGCTTAATGATTTCTGAGACTAATTGAAGTACCTGAGGTTTCCAGACCAAGATGTCTGCGAAATTCCAGACCAACTACAGCATCTAACACATAATTGATCCACTATAAATGATGCTAAAGCAGGACAAAATTCAGTTACAAAACATGTACAAAGTTTAAAAAGGTGATCAGTAGATTGTTTTATTAACCAATGATGATAGCCCTTGACAGAAACCGAATTTTTTTTGCTGCATAAAAGCACTACATCACTTGTAGTATCCTTGGTGGGGGAAAATGGCCGCTTTGGGAATGACATGTTAAAGCTCGTACGCCACTAGGGGGTGCTGAAACAACATAAAGGTAATTGCGTTAATATTTTTATATCGCCCATGGGGATTTTTACTAAAATAACAGGTTGTAGTCGATGCCCTTGTTCCAATTAAACTCAATGGTGTTTGATACAATTGTTTCAAGTCACCAGGTGCATTATAAAAGCACCTGGATCAGTTTTGATTGGCCTTCCTATCGATGGTCTGATCATATAATGTTAACACCTTGTGCTGATCTGTGGTTTGCACTGGAGAAGATATTCAGCCAAACCCACCTACAGTTTGGGTGAATGGACTTTTACAACGAGGAAATAGCTAAAAACTGCCATATATATAGATTTTAACACCATCCTGTACACTGCATGCATATATAGTTTTGTATTAATCGGCGGATATTTGAAAATACCCTTCTATTTCATTTATTTCTTTTCATTAGTTCTCTGTCGTGCAATTTACGCACTAGAATATTAGATCTGAGATTTTTTTCCAACTAATTGCCTTCTTCTCAGATATATCTTCATTATAATGCCTACATAAAAATAATTGTTCCATCGCAAAACGAGCGTTAAGAGCAAGAAATCCGACATAAAAAATGACTGCTTTACTGTTTGCCTTGATAAATTTTCAACTTCAGTGATAACTTTATTGCAGTCTATCAAACTGGCTTCAAATGAATTTCATCATAAAAGTAAAGACTCGAGCAAAGCCGAGGCTCTACTTAATGCTCGAAGATGCATGGGCTGGGATTAACTCTTGGGAATTTTTCATTTCCTAGAATACTTTCAAAAAACTTAATTGCAGCTTGTTTCTTTGTTAGCATCTTGCATTTTGAAGCATACTGCAGTAGGTTGTAATTAGCGAAATTGTAATTGTTGCAACAGAAATTGTCGAAAAATGACAATTTATTTGAAGCAAAGAGGCATGTTAATGTGGGTGTAAGGAGGGATGTCCAACTCTTGGCCGCGGGCCATTTCCTCCCCCCCCCCCCTCCCCCTCTATAGACCCTTTTGCAAGTGCCCCACTCAATTGAAGCATTTTTTGACGTAAGTAAAATTCGCATTGGGATGTAAATTCAGGCGAGAGGTATAACGGAAGTGGTCTGGCCACGCAGAAACGGAAGTGTTGTCTGACGGCTAACGGCCGCGGCTTACGCGTCGTTGCAACGGCTTACAATGAAGTTTTCATGAAGCGGTAGTCCTATATGTTAACAAATTTGTAATGTGTTTTCTTTTCAATTGCTTGTTGCATATCGTATTACCAGAAGATTCAAGGGTGGGATTCTAGCCGAAATTCCCTTTTAGTATATTTTAGATTATGGTAAAGGTGTAATGATCAATGTTTATGGTGTAAAAAATGTACTTAACCACAGTCAAAATTTGTAGGTACTGAAACAAAGGGTTCAGTTTCCAATGGAATAGAATTGTTCAAATTTACTGTGGTACTCACACATCTGTAATTTTAGTTGTCTTTAATGATTAAGAAATGGTTAAGATTCCATCTAGGAATTAATTGAATGATATAAATCGATTCTGGCACTTATTTGATATCGGTTAAGATGTTAAAAATGTCTATAAAGATTCAATTGCAGCTACTTTCTAACTTGCCCTTATAAGCATTTTCTATCCGAAAGCCGTTGTCAAATTTTAGGGTAATAAATTTATTAAGTGAGTTCCCTAAATGTGAAGACAAAAAACCTTTAACGATCAGGGATTAAAAACGATTTGATAGTATATATAGAAGGCAAATATGCACCTATGAATCTATTTGAAAATGAGGGGTGTATTAAGGTGAGGGAGTGGGGGATTTGGTATGCGTGTCAGAGGAGGGTGTTAAAAATATTGTACTCTATAAAAGCAAATGTATACCTCATCTTCCACAATCAAAAAAGTTGTCTTGGAAATCGTTTGGATAAAAGTACTCTCCTGAGAATTTCGGAAAATACTTTTTATGGCATCTTCAAGTATTCCTTCACTTCATTTGTGCTTCCTAATGCAAATATCCGCCACCATCTTTTATACGCTAAATGCACCAAAAGCAGTTTTTAATTCCAGCGTTTGCAGATTGAGGCATAAATTTATTCACCCTCCTATTTCTCAAATGTTATACTGCCTTTGCCAACGAGTTCGAAGAGGAAAATGAAAAGAGCTAACACCTGATGTATGGGCGACAAATTGGAAATTAAAATCCGATTTCCAATCAAATGTACTCTAGGAATGCGTTATGTACAGAGTGCTTCAACTATTCAATTTCCCTATAATTAACGCTTTTAGCACTTGGAAATAACATGGATTTTCAAATATCTTATCTGCATTTAGTTAATAAAAATGCGGTATAATATTGGTTCTATTTCTAATTCAATTCTACTTAAATCCTATTGTCATCATAGAGCTTTCATATCATAGATAATTAAAGAAAACATTTACTTGAGATTAATGTCAAACTTGTCTTATATCATGAGGTTGATTTAGGTTGATGAAACATGGATTAAGGGATAACTGACATTCAAATAATAGCTCACTATAAAATTTCTAATATAGTTTCTAACAATGCGTTTGAAAAATATATTTTTATTGAGATCATCACACTTTATAGTTAAAGTGTGATTACTCATTTTAAGTTTTTACAGTCATTTGGAGTTTAAAAAAATGTACTAAAAGTATAATAAATTATATAGATAAAAATACTACTAAGTATAATAAAAAACAATGTTTATTTTAATATTGTAGAGTTTATACGGTTCTCAACTTTCCTAAAATCTTTTGTTGTTTTTTTTATGGTGAAGAAGTGCAAATTAAAATAATGATTTAAATGATGATTAATTTTTAATTAAAATATGGTAGTCTGATGAGTATTAAACGTCCATTTCTGGCTTATCCTGTAATAGCTAATTCTTTATTGTTTGTAGGAATATGTATTTTAGTATTTTTAATGGATTTTTCATTTTTTTTAATTTTAGGATGTATTTCATTGTAGCAGGTGTAGTTTATATATGATCTAAAATATTTTCAACGATGCATTTTGTCACCTGGTATGGTTTGGACAAGGTAGGAAGAATTGATTTTTTTTAGTTTTTTCTTGGAATGCTTGGGGGGAAAACGTTCAAAGACATGTATACTCGATGTATTTTAAGGCGAATATATATATATATCGATATGCGATTTTCTAGCTGAACACGTTGCATTTTTGTACTTAACAACGATAGAATCGATGATAAAATAACGCTGTAAAAGTGACGTGATTGGCAAGATGCGCTTAAGCAAATTTCCAGCATAAAAGCCTCTGTTTGACCCGTTCTACGTGCCCAAATCTAAAGACAAGAAGCAGAGATATTTATTTGCTTTGCTCATGTTTGTGATAGCTTTTATGGTTAGGATATCCTGACAGATGTGATTACCTTCCAACTTTGATGGGCGCAGAAATATCTGACAAAATGGATCAGTAATCAATACTGACAATTGAGATTCCTTGAGATTGAGATCCGGGGAAAAGGAAGATTATACGTGTGAGGAAAGACGACAGAAGAAAAGGAGGGAAAAAAAACCACTCAAATGATTTTATTTTCGGTTTTGACCAAATTTTGAATGTGTTTGTCTGATTTAGCTGCCTCTTGTCTTTTTAAATAAAATTGTCGAATCCAGAGACAAGCAGAAAGACAGTTCCATAGAAAATTGGAGTATGATAACAACACACTATCATTAATCCAAATATCAATAAATTTACCAAATTTTCTCTTCATGTGCAGCTGTGTCTTCTAAATCTTGTTAAAACTTTTCGAAATTAAATCATAAAGCTAAGTATTATAACTCTCAGCATTGTGCTAAATTGTAAAAGAATTTTTGACTACATTTTGATAACGATGTTACATCTTGATAACTATGTTAATGGCTGTTCACCCGGATTTAAATCCGTGAATCTCGTTCAAGTTTTGTAAAAATATCACTTTACTATTCATATCCCCTATTTTTTGGTCGAATATGTCAAATCTTAAAGTACTTATAAATTCAATAAAACCTAATGTTTTCTTGAATTTTCATAAATTGCCTTGTACTATATCACCAACTGATTTATATATACTGTATAACTCACCATGGAATATGTGAACTTTTTCTGATGTTTTTAAAAAAGTATTTTATAAATTTCGTACAATGTCAATAATCCTTTTTGAATCACTTACCAAAAACACAATTCCACTTCGCCTTTTATCGAAAGCTTTGACCACATTTGTTGGTGTTGGTAAATATTTCTCAAATTTGCTGATTCTCTTCTATACAAGAATCATTGATCGTTGAGGCTAGAACATTGCACAGTCATCAATACTGTGGACATGTTCTCACTTTTGTTATAATTGTTTATAATTTTGGAGCTTCAAAGGGTTGTGGTTGGACAACTGTCAGTTGATACATCTGCGATGGTATTTGCATCTGAAAATGCTGCCCCCTCTTTCCCCAATATTGTCCTGCTTCTCTCCCCATATATATGGTATATGGGTTCAGGAGGACTGTAATAATGGCTACTCAATTTCATAAAACATATACGTGCCCTGATGGTGTGAAAAGTGACGAGAGGTATTTGGTTGCCACGAGTTTTATGAATTCCTAGCATACTCGCAGGATGACAAAACATTTATAGTGTCAACCATTTCAACTATTCCAAACTTGCGGTAACGTTTACTATGCTAAAGGTCCAGCATTTGAATATGAATCACGGCCTTAATGTAATCCGTGGCCATGCATACGGCACAATATGCTGTATGATGACAATTATTAGAGAAGGGGATTCTTCATTTAATCCATTAGTTTCCATCACAGCTTATCGCTTGTTGAAACAGAATAATTATATGAAATACTATGTACGTTTTCTACACTGTGATTCATAAAAAAAGTAGAACCCAATAAAAATAATCACAACTTCATGAATAGTGTTTCTATTTAAATGAAATTTGGCATTTATATAGAACAATAGTGTAGGAACAAAAATAATTATAAAATGGGCTCAAAATGTTCTCAGGTGGCATTTACACAAGCCAGGAGTCTAACGCGCCATTCTTTATTTGAGGAATTGATAATACGCTAGTCGAGCTCAATCCAAGTTCTCTTTCTTAAACTGAAGTTTCTAGTCTTCAATATTATTAATCTTCGATTTGTAAACCATTTCCTAGAAAACTACCCAAATTTTCAAGTTCACTGGATTCAAGTCTGGACTGTTGGTGGCCAGTGGTTGGGCACCGTCTTGTTAAAAAATGAAAACAAATCCGAGATTTGTCGAATGTCCTGAAGAAGTTTTTGTTCCTACACTATTGTTCCATGCAAGTGCAGAATTTAATTTAAATGTACGGATTTTTCACGAAGTTGTAATTTTTTGTATTGGGTTCTACTTTTTTATGACTCACAGTTTAAAGTGCCCTTTAAGTGATTATATGAACTTTAAAATTTCCAAATTCTTAAAAAAAATGTCTTCTTACCATCATCTCGTTGTTCTTGATGTTAAGGCAAGTCTTATATTATCATCTACCGTGAATAAGTTTGAGTTGCCTTGCAAATTCACTCTGGGAATTGGTAGAGTAATTTGGGTGTAGTTTTTGCACGCAATTAATGATGATTTAGAATGGAATAGATGTTACAGTGAGCAGCCATATACAAATCTAGTAAATTACTGCGAAGGAGAAAACGATAAAAAAATTCTTCTCTTGTCCTATAAGAAAGATATGTATACGTGCATTTGAAACAGCATCGAAAAATGACTTCACTAAGAGGATAACTTGGGGAACAAAAAGATATTTATGTGTATAATCTCTTTAGGTTTTGAATCTACGACATAATTATTCATGGTAGTAATAGAGGATTGTTAATGAGTTGAAGGTTTTAAAAAGATATACTTGTATATAGTACGTGTGCCCACGTTGGATGCGCTGGGGCCATTGCAAATGTGGAGGGATTTATTGGAAAACGTCGAGAAAATGGCTTATATATTGCAAATTGCTTATCCTTATTTTATTCCACTTTTCAATAAAAAACGGGGCGTTTTTTTGCACTACAAATTTCAATTAATTGGCCTCTGTGTAAGATTTAATTCGTACTACAGTTAGCCTTGCTGATTAAGCCATGCTTGATTGACGTCACCAACCAGAGAGAAACTTAGTGATATGCCATTTTTGTTAATTCTAACAGAATAAGATTTGTGTTTATTTTGTGATGATGTTACTTTATGGCTTCTGGAAAAGGAAAGTTGTTAAAACAAAATTTTCACAATTAGTCTTAATTTTTGTCATAATGTGGGAACTTTTACATAAAATGCACAATACAGACATTGATCATCGATGAGTAGATCGATTTTTGGTTTTTTAACGTCATTCTAACACCATACTCTTGTATAAATTTTGATAGAATTCCCCTGTTTATTTATTTTTAATTAGGGGACAATAATGTTGTGAGATTTTGTGATGATATGTAAAGATTGAAAAATGAACCATAAATTTGGTCGAGTAATTTTTGACTGATTTGTCATTCTAAATACCCAATTGCATGTCATTTTTGCATAATGTCATGGTTTATCAATGTTGTACGGTTTGCAAACAGTGTTGTGTGCGAGAACGATTGTTAGCTATACTATTTCATGCAAAATGTTTCCATATGTTTACTAAATCGTTGTTTATAATCCGTTCGAAATCCTGAGTGCTAAGTTGCCAAGAATGCATCATAGATGGCGCTGCAAATTTCCAATGGGTTGTACGTTTTTTTAAAAAAGCAGAAGTTTGATTTCACAATTAGCATTGATTGAAGTTATTTTGAAAATCCAAGTGACATAGTTTGATAATGACACTGTCATTAGAATCCAGCTGAAACTTTAGCCTCTCAGACGAAAAGAATACAATTAAACTATCCGATTGATTTCATGAAAAGTAATCACAGGATTTGATTCCAGAGAGCCTGGTGTTCTTTATGGTTTTTAATTTTAATTTTCCAAAGAAGCATTCTCCCGAGAAATGCAAGTTGCATCGAACTATCTAATTCGTCGCAATTTTCTTCGAGAGATTTTGACTATTAGAAAGCATCAGAGTGAGTGGGTCTTTTTCTCTCCCCACCCCAAGACTACTTTGTTCGACTACACTTTTTTGTTCTTCCATCTCCTGATATGGAAATGGGATATAAAAATGCCACCACTCGTATATAAACTGAACATTTGAACATTACTTTCTCCGCATGGTTGTTTTTATGATTTTCGTCTTCCACTATATCTTCACTATATCTTCATTAATTATTTTACTCCGAGTTGGGCTTGTTCGGGGTCTTTGCATATTCTGCCTTTATATATTGGATGAGCTTCCCAGCTTTTAATGCCACCGTATACATATTGCCTCGGCTCCCATCGCTATGAACCGACTTTCTCACAAATGCGGGTCGTAATTTTTGGGTTTTATTATTCCGCATTATATGGGCCCTTAACCGAAGCTTTCAACACTTGTGTAATTTTTTTGCCACTTTTTTTTTATTTTTTTTATTTTACGTTTTTCGTAAGTGGGCTATCTTTTTTTTTTTCGTTGAATTTGAAATTGGAAAATTGATGACTGCCAAGAATTAAAAATTAGTACTGTTGTGAAGAGTATTCCTAATGTTTCTTTGGAAAAACAAAAGTGTTTTAGCCGTTTTGAAGTTGGGAATGTGGCTAATGTGCTGCTAGAACTTAAATACTAAAGTTGTCTTCGTGATGCAAACTTGAGTTAAATCTTAATCAGTCGCTTTGTGGATATCTTAGTTCTTTACATGAATTAGGTTTTAACAGAACGGCATATTTATTTTCAAATATGTAATCAGTGGATAATAATCTGTGATTTCGTTTTTAAATTATTCCACTGAATTTGAAATTGAAAAATCGATGACTACCAAGAATTAAAAATTAGAACTGTTGTCAAGAGTATTTCTAATGTTTTATTTTGGAAAAACAAAAGTGTTTTAGCTGTTTTGAAGTTGGAATATCTTATGTGCTGCTAGAACTTAAATACTAAAGTTGTCCTCGTGATGCATACTTAAGTTAAATCTTAATCAGTTGCTTTGTGGATATCTTAGTTCTTCTCATGAATTAGGTTTAACAGAACGAAATCTTTATTTTGAAATATGTATTCAGTTGGTAATATTCTGTGATTTCGTATTTAAATTAATATGAAAATGCCCGTTATTAGTTGGCGTTTCAATCGATAATAGTGCAAAACGTATACATGGTTAAATGCAAAACTTGTACAATACTCCATCAATCCCATCGTTGAGTATATGGCACATTTTCACCTCGTAACATGCACATTGTGCTATATATGCAATTTCTGTCTCCTGTTTGGAGAATACATGAGCGAATTGTATCGGAAAAC
Source organism: Julus scanicus (assembly GCA_034698625.1). Lineage (NCBI taxonomy): Eukaryota > Metazoa > Arthropoda > Diplopoda > Julida > Julidae > Julus > Julus scanicus. The sequence continues at coordinate 10,836 of JAQGBW010001452.1, forward strand.
ATTGAAATTGAAGAATTATTCGCATTTGAGAGATGCGTATGTTTTTTTTTTTTTCTTTTACGTTTCGGTTGACTTTCCAAGATCCATATATATTCCATCTTCCCTTTTATGATGACATGCACGGTGAAAAATAACGTCAAAATGGTTTGAAATATACATAATAGAAATAGATTTTTTCACTCAAAGCCGCGCAAAAGTAAATATATGAGAGGCCTTAGTCGCGTCTACGTCGACTTGATAAAAAAGTAATAGAAAAAGTATGTTATTCTATTTAAAAACCATATTCCGCCATAGATGTGTTTTCCCATTCTTCGTGTTGGTGTGACACTTGTCTGTATATCACAATGACACGTTACAGCTCATATTTTCCCCAATGGTTTACAAAAAAAGAATTGAAAAAAAAATGCTATCTATCGCTCCGAAATGTGCATATTATGCACGCTGAATCCACGTATAAACGGGTGGAGGGGACCCAGGGGGTGGCGAGAGGGGGGAACAACCATGAGCAGTGAGAAAAATTGCTGAAAAGGTGAAGTTATACATATTGAAAGTTCAATTCGATACGCAGCTAAAATGAAGATTAGGTGACAATCTAACACAATTTAAAGAAGAAAAAATTGATTACTGTCACGTATATATATATATATATATCGATATATAAAAAGGGCACATCTGAAAGGATGTAGAAATAGCACTGTGTCATGCTAACGAAAGGGAGGAAAATGCAGTATTTGCATGAAAAATTGGAATTGGATTGTCACTAACTATCGCTAATTTAGAATTAATATTTTAAAGCCTAATTAGACAGTTATACTGTTGTATATTATCTATCTAGTTAATTGGTATATCACATGACATATCACTGGCTCATTTTGGTGCCCTTTTTTGGAATGTCCGCCAGGAATGTAAGTGAAAATGCACCACGCTTCTTGGCTTACAAGTTGGATTAACATTGATTTAAATTTGGCCACTATGTTGTTGTTGTTTTTTTCCTGAATGTAGCTACTAGGTTGAATTAATAATCACTGTATCTAAGGGCTGGTTGCACCAACAGAGGTTAAAATCTAAAGTTTACTAACCTCGGGTTAAAATATATAACTCGAAGTTAACCCTCCAGGTTAGCTGTTGATAAAATGTTCCCCGGGTTATGGAACGCATGTTTAACCGGCAAAAAAGCAAAATGGCGGACAAAAAAAGAACAAGCCTTTAACCAGAGGTTAAACCTGCCTACTGGCTGGGTTAACCTTTTTCTCCATTTTTTTTTTTTTCCTAACTCATGCTTGTGCAATGCAAGGGATGGTTAACCTGGTGTTATACATCATGTTAACCATAGGTTATTCTTAACCTCTGTTGGTACAAACGGCCTTAAACTAACTCAAAGACTAACCGGAGATCGGCCAATCCCAGTAACACAATTTTAGATAATTTTGGCTACATTTGACATATATGGAGGTGAACTGAATGGGTCATGAGGTTGATCAGGTTTAACGTTTAAATCTCATAATTTATGCTAAAATAAATAATAAATGATGATTAGGTGGAAAAATGAAGATTTTAGTAAAAAAAAAATACTTTTCAAGACTAAACTTCAATACTAACTGCACAAATTAAAAAAGAATAAAGGCTTGTAAAAAGGGAATATAATGTTTGATCAATCCATACATGTTTCGTTATCTGTCGTGGAACCTGTGGATCGGTCCTCGTATGACGTGTGTCATTCTGTTGACGGCTGTGTTTGTGTTCCGCTTCGTCATTGTGTGACTACATAAAAGATCCAATATGTTTCAAGAGCTATATTTCAATTTATGTCTCGTTCAATGGAGATTTCTAATCCTATTCAAAACGCTGCGTCGTGTCATTGGATAAAAGACATATTTGCCAATCTATAATGAATCGTATTAAAAATGCTTAGCTTATCGATTAAGTCTGCTTTTTTTTTATTAAAAAATTCGCACCGAAACACGCTTTCAATTAGCCGTGACGCAACGAAGCGTGAACAATAATGCAAAATGCTATGATATCATGACAGTGATGAAATTTCAATGCCTTCACTGTTGGGTAATTCAATGAAATTATTTTAGATTGAAAAAAAAACCCATCATGCCAACACGTCTTCGTGGGTTTGCAAAAATTGTACCCAGAAAAATGTTGTATAATAGAAATTATATCAATGCTGGGTTACTTATTTATCCTGGGTTTTATATGTACAATAGTTTAAGTAGTTGTTATTGGTAAAAAGGTTAAAACTAGTCACGTTTTAGTTTTTGTGATATTTTTCCCTTTCGTTTTTTGAAACTATTGCTTTTTCACATGTTTAGTGTTTAATTCTAAAAAAAGTCAGACATGATTCGAATTTACAAAGAAATATAGACATAGCTTTCACCTTATTATACGTAGTTTACAATTTAAGAAATACACTCACAGCTTACAAAATAAGCAGTTTCACAGCTTATTCCTAAAGGAGAAATTCTCACCTAGAGATAAAAAAAATTCCTGATAAATAATAATTTTTTATTCATAAATATAAGTTGTTCCGTGATAGCTATATGCTATACAAAATACTCGGCTGTTTATTCAAAGTTATTGGCGTATTATTATGACGTTTAGTGAATCACTTAAATATTGGTGCTCGTAAACACTCGTAAGCGCCGCCATTACAAATCCACGTGATCTTTTTTTGGAGTAGGAAAATTGACGTGGAAACTCAAATATTGAGCCTCGTGGGAGAGAGAAATTCAAATATAAATTTTATAGTTTGAAAGTTTTGTATGTGTAACCAAGGAAACCCATTATTTTTCTCCCTTCATCCCCCGGTCCACCTCCGTTAAGTATAGTGACAACGAGGGAAAATGTTTTTTTCAACTACAAAAAAATGAAGGAAAAAACTTCAGATTTATGTTGTATTGTCAATAATGTAGTACAAATAAAAAAGATTGACTTACAAAAGTGCAATTTAATAAAAATAGCAGAAAAACTGTATGCCATTTATTGATTTTTTTTTCATCGCAATCCGATTTCATGAAAGAAAAATTGCATATACAAAATTGTTGCTTTATGTATTCGTGTAGGAAACGCGATGCACGTACTTCAAATGTGTATTTGATGGGCAAAAACTGTTGAAATTTGTGAATAGATTTCGCCTTTTCAGTTTTGTTGCTATATAGCTCCTAGTCAAATAAGTTATGAATTCTTTTATAATACCAAATGCAACTTCTTGAGTCAACATAACTTCCTCCAATGGAAGACATCCTTAGGGAATGCACGCCCTATATACGCATTTCGTACTGTTTATAGGAATAAATACATGCATGCAAAAGCTCGTAGAATTTCAAATAGCTCCAAGCCTTCGACGATATAGTACTTGTATGATATGAAAAATATTGCTGCCATTACAATTTCCAGTTGGCGAAATCCTTTGAAGCCTTTGTTTATTTATCCGGTTGTCCGAAATTATCTCAATAGTTGCAAAAGTTTGCATAATGAACATGTGTACATATAGAAATTTTCAAACTAAAACAAAAAGCACTTACATGTATAAAAAACTTCTTAAAAACTTGACTCTTTTACTGCCATCATGCACAGGTAAGGGTGTGCTCAATATATGTTGAAGTTAGTGATAGTCTAACTATAATTATAATTTATAGGCATGTGAATAGGAATTACTGATTTATAATGCGTGTACTAATTGTAATTTCTAATATAATTATAAACATATGGAGCTTTTAATAAAAATTTCATTTCTCAGCATTTGAAGTTTCTACGAAGTTTCTGGAAAGTCCTGTTCTTTTATTTTCTAGAATTTACTTTATATTTATATTACAAGTATATATTCCACATATTCTGAGCAATACTGCATCTTCGCATTAATGGCAATTCAGCACTAAATAGAAACACAATATCACTTATTGTAATTGTCAAAGAATACATATAAACACAATGACATTTTTAATAACAATTCCAATTCTCAGCACTTGAAAAGTTTCTAGAAAGTTCAGTTCTTTATTTTCTTAAATTCACAAATTATATTTGTTGTGCATATTCTGAACAATACTGCCTTAATAATTTATTTGTTGTATTAATTATTAAATACTTAGTATTTCTATATCCAGTTATGGATTGCCTCAACAAGTGGGCCTCTGACGAAATAAGGCCACTTAAGCATTAGACAATGTTAATGAGTTTTTGGTAGCTAAATAATAGTGTTTAATATACATTTATTTCGCAAAATATAGTTTGTGAAAACATTTTTTTTCGAAAAATGAAATGATGGGTAGTAGCTGTGGGTGGGACCCCTTTGTATTCTAACAACCAATATTTTTGGACCCATTGCGGTTTATACTTCAGTTGAATGTTATTGCTAATTGCATCTGTAGGCATAACGGCGAATCTTTTGTCTATGAAATAATTTATTTAGGCAGTTGCCCCTAAGTTTCGATATGAAATGCCGAACGTTGTCTATATTTCTTGCACAAATAAGTTTCTTCGTCAACATCGCATCGCCCATCGATTGGTTTAATCAAAGAAGCTCAATCTCATTCTGCGTATATTTATTATATATTTGCTCATATTGACTAGAAGGGCGAATATAATGAATAAAAGCCTGGAAGGCACACTAACAATTAATGCTCGAATGACCCCGAACGAAATGAACTCAGAAACGAACCGATCACTTATTATTTTAATAAGCAACTGCTTCTATACAGGGTGCACCAAACATGGAAAAACAATTGTAGTCATTGATACAGTACCCCCATTGCAACAATCGAAGTTGAATGATTTGAGACCAAATTTAACATGAGCCATCATATCATATTTGTATAAATTTTGGACATTTTTGACCAAGATGGAGGGCTGGAAGAAAACTTGATCGGTAGCAAGTCAAACCATTTTGAGTCATTTGTTTCAAGGAACTTTGAGCAACTTTCTACCGAGTTATTTCTGTTGGTTGTTACATCGATGTATTTCCGCAGTATTCGTTAAGGATTACATTATCCTTTCCATGTTCGCCCATTTGGGAATATCTGTAATTTCGTTACAACAAGCACAAAGTCCTCGCTTCGGAGCCCATTGTCTTGCACGTATAATGTTTATTTGCTCAACGACCCTAATCACAAAAGCGAGCAATTCCACGAAAACGATAATGAAGAGTGGTTATTAGATTGCCAATAAATAAGTTCAAAGGTGATCGTCTGTGCTGGTAACCTTTACAAGATGGAAGAACTTTTGGAAGTTTCATTTACCTAATACATCTACACATACTTGAGAACGATTTTGCTACATGTAGTGATAAGTTTTTTTTTTTTTCACTTGTCGAGCAAATAATTTGCAGTTATCAGTAATATCAAAAATCACTTTAGGAGTATGAAAACTAAAGTTAATTTTTTTCTGATTTTTATTAGTAGTGCTTCAAAGTGCTTACCTTAAGAGGACATTGAAAGAGGACGTCCTCAAGAGAGGGTGGGGGATGGTCTGCTGGCATGTGGGCACCATGTGGACAGAGGGGGAGGGGGAAGCCATTATGGACATCCACTAATGATGGTATTTTTCAGTTTTTGGATTTTCTGGTGTTTTTCAAGGTCATTGAAAAAGGGACACCATTTCCCATTGAGATAAGGAAATTTCCATTAATCAGAAAAATCTGGGAAAATGTGGTGGATTTGGTAGTTAGGAAATTTATATGGCGGGCCTTTGCACGTTCCAACAAATTTTCTGGACACCCTACTTGTAAATAAAAATTAAAGACGTCCATGAGGGGGGAGGGGGGGAGATGGTTTGTACTAAAATGTACAACTTGTGGACAGGAGGTAGGGGAGGGGCAATTTTTGAACTAATTTCAGGGACGTCCTTTTTGAATGACCCTTAATTGCTTTAAAGTTTCTTGAAATATTTATACTCTTTGTCTTTGTTCTTTATGTCCTTTATATATTTGTCTTGTATCCAACGTTTTTACACGAATTACTTGACTCAAATGAACGGTATTAATTATACAAAAAAGAAAGTTAACAAATTACATTTCGACTATACTTGTTTGAAAATTTCGTGGCCTAAAGCAGGTTCAACCAACACGTTGTATAGGCCACGAACTTTTCAAACGCACCTCTTCCCATACCGTTCTGTTACAAGCAGTTTCCGAGATGGTTTCCCAAGATCAGGGAATACATGGATGTAGAAAAAATGGCTGACTAAAAGTAGGCCGTTGAGGACAAATTCTATTGGCAAATCATGTTTAAGCCTGGAGCGTTGAAAATATGTTTGAAAATATGGGTGTTTTAAAGTGTGTGGATGAGTGTTGTGTGAAAACACGGGGTCGAGCATTATATACGGGCTGTACGTGCGTGGCTTTAACGATGTTGTTCGTCAACTTTTTACTGGCCAAAAAAATGACATAAAATATATATCTGGCATAGAATGGCGAGGACATGTCAAAACGTATGAATGGAGCGGGCGGGACATATTAAGTGGTTCCGGGGGTGGTTTTTCAGATTTCTGTATAGGAAACCATAAATGGGGTTGAGTCGTTGAGCGCCGCGGATGAGGGAAAAGCATAGTCCGATTATAGAAAAGCTTAGCGGAATCGATAATAGCACGCGGAAGAATGACATGATTTGACCATTTCCACTAAATTCATATTCTAGTATCATTTACAACGCTGGACACGTCAACCAGTTTCTCCTTTCATTTTCCCTTTGACGCTCGGCGACTCAATCGCCTCTGGGAGTCGGAATCGGACGAGGGCCGCGACCCCTGGCCGCCGCGGTCATCCTCATACCTTTTTGCCGACACATTTTCTTGCAATGACCAATGTCCGAGTCTGCTGTATATACATAAATTTCGATCATCCCTTTATCGATGAAATCAGATGTCACTTTATCACTCAGTGGACTAGCCAGCCAACACTCGCATCAGCTAGGAAATATCAATTTTTTATATCCTGCCCTCATTCGCCTTTATTGCATTAGGGCCGGGAAAAAAGATGAAAAAGTCCGATATTTCTGAAATGCTGAATTCTGGTCATATGCAGGGTCGTGTGTTTTCACATATCTTCTGCTTCATTCAGGAAGATGTACTTGTGTGTTGTTGATGTCCTTCACCATTAAAACATCTCATTGAGTTTGCAATGGATTGTAGAAATTTGTGCTAAATTCTTGTCGTGAAATTCCGACACTTTATGAAATTTGTGCTAAATTCTTGTCGTGAAATTCTGACACTTTATGAAATTGGCATCCTCTGCTTTTTCCTTAAGCCGGGTCTCCACCAAGACGTTCATGTACGTATATACTTACATGTATTTAGAAACATATGCAAAAACGTTTGCCCTCCGGGTTTGTTTCAGCCGCCATTTTGTAAATATATGTAAATTCAAAATTTTACACCTTTTAAATGTCTTTAATAGCTGTACAATTTTGATACTTACATATATTTACAAAATGGCGGTTGAAACAAACCCAGAGGGCAAACTTTTTTGCATATGTTTGTAAAAAACGTGTATATTCGTACATGTACGTCTTGGTGGAGAGCCGGCTTTAGTTTTAAGAGTTTGATATTTCAGTAAACAATCTCATCAAACATTGTAATAAATAAATGTCAACAAACTCGGGTCCTACATTGAAAAAATAGCAAATTTTATGCTCATTAAAATAGTTGTTAGTTTTTTTGTACGACATTTGGTTTTCGAATAATAAACGAATATGCAAGGCTTTTTGACCGTCCCTCGTATTTGATTGAAAACTGAAGATTTGTGATCTGCATGGCTAAAAAACATGTGATGTTAAATATCAAATTTTTTCTACTTTTTGTTTAATAAAAAAAATGTGAAATCGAGCCTTTCATTCCAATACTGTATGTCGGTGCCAAAAAATGCATTCTTTTGGAAGTGCTCCTTATTTTATTATTAAGTGTCATTCCTGGAGTTCTTCGGAGCGCTTCTTGCCTATGTACAATTTGAACCCATCATTTTTTAGCATGGTCCATAAACGCTGGAGGAACGAGCCATTTTTTTAAAAAGATTTTGACAATCACTAGCAAATCTTGTACGTCTTGAAAATGTTTTACTGGTGCACTCATAGAACCACCAATTATTGGCTGTATATATATAAAAAACCGTAAGATGCAGTTTTGAGCATCGCTGAAGTTGCGGGATGAGAGATAGAAGAAATTTCGATTTAGTGGTTTAGCTATTTGCCAATTCAATTTTCCAAATGGCCAAGCTGAAACATGTTTTCGCTCAGATTTTGCCATCAATTTCAAATGACTTCATAATGGATGCTTGAAGCGTAAATATGGAAAATTAAATAATGGATGAATTATGTTGGTTCGTTATTTGAGAAAATTCGGAAATTTTAAGGAAATTTCGACTTACAGAAGTGCAATTAGCTATTTGACATGTAGTCATGTGAATTTCTATATAGGTATACATGTATGAAGGAAATGCCATATATGGACATATTATATTTAGCCATTCCGGATAATGTGATCACCTGATATTAGAACACAATGAGAATATACAATGTATATTTCTTAACTTACTACTGCTAATGAGATCTGTTGCATAACAGGGCCATTTCAGAATCTTTTTTTTTAATTTTGAGGAATTACACATGTTTTGTAGTAATATATTTTTTTAAAACTCAAACTTTTCATCAAACCTTCAAAATCTTTTCAATTATTTTTTTTTTCAAGTTCTCAAATCTTTAATGAAATCTTTTCAAGTAACCTTTCATCAAACCTTCACAAAATTTTCAAGTAACTTTTCATCGAACCTTCACAATCTTTTCAAGTAACCTTTCATCAAACCTTAAATCTTTTCATATCATTTTTAAAATCCCAAACCTTCAAAATCTTTGTAATAATACTTTTAAAAAATCTCAGCCCTTTCATCAAACCTTCAAAATCTTTTCAAGTAACCTTTCATCGAACCTTTAAAATCTTTTCATGTAATTTTTTTTAAATCTAAAATATTTCATCAAACCTTTAAAATCTTTTCATATCATTTTTTTGAATCCCAAACCTTTCATCAAACCTTCAAAATCTTTGTAATAATACTTTAAAAAAAAAAAAAAAAAAAAAATCTTAGCATTTCATCAAACCTTCAAAATATTTTGAAAATAAAACTTTTGAACATTTCGTTACCATGCTGTTTAATCGCAAACGTCTTCGAATATCAGGCCCTTGAACTTCCCATGCACACCCTTATTTTTTGATATTAAAACCCACTCTTTTTCTCCAAATATTTCCACGTCGGACTTTTTTTTTTGTCACTTCCATTTTTAATTTGAGCGTTTATTTCTCCCTTTCAATACAATGGTGTTCACACCCCTCTCCCTTTCATCCATTTGAATACAATATAATATCCCCAGATTTTCCAAATCCCTTCTCTCCGTCTTTTTATGTATATATTTATGTTAAGAGGGTGTCCCCTCCTCCCCCACTCGATACGCCTGTTTTATATCGTCATATTTTTTTTTATTTTCCTCCTTCGTTTTACTAATGTCGGTTTAAGCGAGATCGCAACGGGATATCCAACCTATCGCAGCGTGCCTTCATTCAGACAATTTGCCGTTTCATCCCTCGATGAAATCATACATTGTGATTTATACATTGCCCTAGGACGTACAAACTGGGGTTGTGACTCGCTACTGGATTTTTGATGGGAATATGGCCGACGGCTGCATTTATGTTTTGAAGGATGGCATAAAGAAGTGCTCAGCACCTAGCGGCCACAATTTCACACTTCCATTCATAAATTTCAACGGCTGCATTCAACCCAGTGGCCGAAAAAATTTCTCAAAACAATCTGCCCACACGGCTGAATTATGTATCACGATGATGCAGGGTGACCAGCTTGTACCTGCACGTGGTCAAATTTGCCCAAAATTGTGGTTTTTCTGGTGTTGCTTTTTTTACATGTTCCCTTTTATAAAACAGTTTTATATTTAAATACTTCTGGAAACTCAAAATTAGGTTAATATGTTCTTTATTGAGTAATTTTTTAAACTTTACACTTGACGTTAAAATATGGGTCCAACTTGTCATAACACGTTCTATCGAACGGCGTTATGTCTACTACTGGTTATGTCTGGTCTTTTAATTATTAATCTCAAATAGGGACCTTAAAAAATAACCAAACATTTTCAAGCGCTGCGATAATCCATTATAACACCATTCAAGAAGGACGTCCCCTAATATTTGTGCATAATCAAGATACCTTTTGAAGATCAATTTTTCAATCTTTTGTTTGATGAATTTTACAGAAATAGGAGGATATCCATTATGTGGACCATTAACAGTTAGTGCTGTATTACTAAAAAATATAATACAATTTCCTATATATATAGTTTTTGATATTAGTTTTGTCATTTCATTTAAGGCAGGACATTATGAAAGTATATTCTCTAGAGGCAAGTTTTAATAGAAGTTGAGATTTAGGAAGTGGACCGTTAATACCACAAATAATATACTGTATATAGATCTTCCTTCCCTCTTTTATATACACATACATGTGGTTGGCTGTATACGTGGACATGTCCAAGTGTCTATAGCTGTATAAGAGTTTCTGGTATGATGAATGGATGCTGGACAGGAGGTCTTTGGACGGCCGCAGTTTTTCCACTTTCCTGGATGTCCGTTCATCAATAAAATACAGTCAGCGGAAGATTACTTCGCTATCACACATTTAATACACTGTCCTCGTTGAGGGGGTGGACGCGTGGGGGGCATGACCCCTGTTATCACCCTCGCAACGCGTTTTTTCTCCCTTTTGCACAGTGATGCCATACACTGCATTTTTACACGGGTCAGCAAAAATCGTGCAGACAGAAATTTCGAAATATGAAGAGACGTTTTGATACCTGGTGTATATAACACATATAAATTTGAATAGGCAACACTGAAAATATATTATAACAGAAAAAGACGAGAAATTGTACTGCCCATTTTCCAGGAATGGCAAAGGATAGATAAGATCGTTCCTTTGTTCTATAAATATGTGAGATAAGTAGTTTTAAGAATTGTTGAATGTATAATGGGAACAAGGAATTCATTGCCAGTTTGCTGTTCTTCGTTGTAATGATATTCACTGGTACATCGGCACCTTTTATTTCAACGTCATCCTAGCTAAAAATGACGTCATTTTTCTGTTTAATTGGCTTGTTTAAAACACCGTGATTAAATGGTGTTTTTAAGCTTAGTTTCAAGTACATGGCTTGTCTCACATAGATTTGCTAGAAGATGGCATTTTTAAATATGACGTCATTAGTTTGGGAACATGCTGTACTTTGTATGGGGAATATGACGTCATTTTTATGGGAATATGCTGTCAATTGTATGGAACTAAGACGTTTCTTGTCTGGGAGAATATGACATTATTTGCCTGGAAATACGACGTCATTTTTATAGAAATATGACATGATGGGTATGGGAATATGACGTCATTTTTATGGAAATATGACGTGATAGGTATGGTAATACCACGTCATTTGTATGGGAATATGACGTCATTCGTTTGGGAATAATGAGGTCATTTGTATAGGAATAATGACGTCATTTGTATGGCAATACGGCGTCATTTGTATGGGAATACGGCGTGATAGGTATGCCAATACGACGCCATTTTTATGGAAATATGACGTCAATGCCTTTAAAATAAGAGCACCATATATGCTCTGAATTAGAAAGACATTTTATTGCTTATCGACGTCATGAGAGATGTTATGACGTCATATTTTGGTGCAGATATAACATCATATGGACCAGTTTGTACATTTTTTAAACGTTAGCTGAGGCACTTGTATAGCTCCAACTCCAAATTCGATGTTGAGTCTTCGATAGCGAGTGAGTACAAGTTCGTGCTCGAGTTTATCATGTTTAAGCAAATGCTCCGAATGGATCATCCCAACTCCCACGTATATTACACCTTAATTTTTAATTTGGTTTCTTCATTGCCCCCTTTATATGGCCCGTTAATAAATGGATGGAGTAATTGGCGTTCGTGCCCCTGCTACGTTTAATAGGTTGACGTCAGTACTTAACCTGGGCCAGGACTCCTCAGTGTGCAGACAGACAGCCTTAATACGCGTTATTACATTGTAGGTCGTCAATCAATTAGCAATGGCGCATGCCCCCCTCGTCCACACTCTGCGTTTTTCTTTTTTTTATGCTCAACCCCCCTTAATTGTTCTTAATGGGACTCCATAACTGTGAAAATCATATGGCGTGTCCATGGCTTTTCAGATTCGAGGGACACCAAATATGTGCTCGTCGTCTCTCGTGTAATCAATCATCTCTGCCCTACTCTCCCCATGATTGCACACACTTTCCACATCATATACAAGCTACACCATATCATATAGAAATGCTATAACTCTAATGCGAGCTAGGGCATGCTTTTTTTTTCACATAGCATCTATCTGGAAGATGAGCATCCCATAAGTTGGCGGTAGAACGCCGTTCATTCGCATTTCCAAAAACCGTCAACTCGGGTTGCCATATTGCGACATTCATAATAACAAATTTTGTTGATGGAAATCAGAAATTTCTTTTTCCCTTAATAGGGTTTTGTGGTTGATTAACTCGAAGGTTTCGGAAAATGAAGGCAAAAAAGGACGAGAAAAATGTAAAGGAAATTTCATCTTTTTCTTACTATGGTTTTATGTTGCTGTATATAGTGTATGATGGATTGCTCCAAAATATGCAAATTGGTATAGTTTGTTGGCTGAATATGGTTGCGTTTGATGTGACCCGTAATTATGGTGCAAAAATTATATTATTCAAATTTAAATTAATTGCCTGAGCAATTCCTTCCGACTGATGGAGTCAATTTTTTCTATCCAATGTGAAAAAATGTAATATTTTGTGTGCTATGAAAAACTTGGAAAATGATTATGGTTATTGTGTATTGAAAGGATTTGTAAACTTGTATTTCATATAGGGGCCATTCAAAAAGGTCGTCCCCGAAATTCCTTATATCCATGAACAACAGGTGATATGTGATATCAAACATCAAAGTACATGTACCGTTTGGGTATAGAGAAACACGTCTTTGTATATCTCTTTATTTTGCTTTACAGATGCAAATAATGAAACTTATATACCGAACTGTATTTATAGACGAGTCATGTTTTAACTTTGAAAATTACGAATCTACACACACAAAAAACTACAATGGACAAAAATACCAGTTTTTCTTTATTTTCCACATTTTAAGGTATAATAAATAATGGCGTCTTTCTTGTCAATTTTTATAGTTAAGTTTAATTTTCTTTCGCCTTATTGTCACGTTATTTATTTTTTCGTAATTCACGAATGAAACGAAAAATCCTATTAGGCTTATGCAGTTCGTATGAAAATATTTCGCAAAAGTTGGGGTTTTTTTCCTCTCACAACTACGTGCCTCTAAGATAATGTCAAAATGAACGTTACGTATAAATGATTAATTGTTCACAATTTCTGTTGTAAAGTTGATTATGTCTAAAGGAATTTATTGAGCATGAAAAGATACATTTAGCCTGCGCTTGCATTACAGGGCTTTACATCATCATTTTAATGCATATAGCGAGGAAGACGCTAAGATTTAATGCATTTTGCGAAAATAACTTCCGAAGTACATGCACATTTGGTACTTATGCAATGTGCATATAGAAAATATATGCAATTACAACAAACAAGACTGTAGATTAGAAACCGAAATAAATTTCATCTACCATTTGCTATTCTTCATACGTTGCCTATGGGATCCGAGGGGACTTCTAGGAACCCTATTTTCCCGGGTTCGATACCTATTTGCGTAACCATGGCAACAATATACTGGACAAGTCCACGTTTAGCCCATATTCCAGTTTTTAATTGATAAGTCACTAATGAGCTAGCAAAAAAATGTACTTTTATTATATTTTTTTTCATACAAATTATGGATGTCCCTCGACATGCATATATTAGCGTCTGAGCATGCGCATTAAATGTGCTATAAATTTTGCCCGAATTTGCATAATATGTTTCACTGCATTTGAGGCTGCGAAGCGTGCATGCATATCTGACATTAAAAAATATGCTAAATTTAACCAGAAAATTATAAAATATTCTTCATGCACGATATAATTAACTTCCCACACGCGCCAAAATGGGCGTGTATGTACATTTTGTAATAAATTTTCGGAGATAAGCATTATTTCGCATTTCACGGTCGAATAAAGTTTTCTGTATACATAAATGAAACTATGATTAAATTTATGCTTGAACGTGCCCTATGCAATGGGTGGCGTTTGTTTTAGATTATATCTTATATTTTAATAGGCGCTACATTGAATTCTATACACGTGGACGTGTTATATTCTTAAAAACTGGACATTATTTTAAAAAATGGGTCTATAATAAAAATAGATAATAAAAATCTGTTGGCGAGTTTCTGTGACATTGCTGTGACATTAATCGTGTTTACTTTTTCACCATAACTTATTCTTGTTTTCACAATTGAAAACATTGTGTTTGCAAAATACATTTTCAGTATCTTTTTTATGGAAAATGATAGAAAAATGATAAGCCGGATTTCTCGCCAAAGGGAATATAAAACATGAAGCTGGAAACACACATACACAAACATAATGCCTAGTAAACACTGCATGTTTCATGAAATTGAAACATGGTTTCGCAAATATGTTTGTGATAGGCGGTGAAGATCGAAGGAAATCAATGAAACATGAATACCGTACATTGACCAACAAACATTTCCTGTGTAGATATTTACATTTGGACAAACATCACTACATAAATGTTTTTGAAACAAATTTCCAACAACTTATTGTTATGAAAATTTATTTCAGTTTCATGAAACATGCAGTGTGTACTATGCATAAAACACAAACCTTAAACCATGAAATCAGAAACATGTTCAATGGTGCCGACAATTTACTAAAAGAAGCCAAAACATTTAGACCAGCGATTTGCAGACAATCTTAATTTGAATTTTAACACGTGTGTTGTGAGACCTTACTGCCAAATTGGCGCATTTATAATTTGACCTTCGTCCTACCGACTCGATACATTCTTTTAAT
>JAQGBW010001453.1:0-25853 GCA_034698625.1 Julus scanicus
TTTGAGTTCCAAAAAGTGTTTGTGTTCCAAAAAAATCTTAATAAAGCCATAGCAACTTTATGATATGATTCAACATGCTGTTATTTATACATCAAAAAGGAGAAAATACAAATAGGCATAAATAAATAGTAAATAAATAAATAAATATTTACAAGACTGCTACAAATTCTAAATGCATTCTGCGTCATCCATTGTTAGAAATATAGTAACGTGGGAAAATTTCCAAAATTTACGCTGTATTGTCTTCTATAGAAATCTGAATTTCAATAATTTACTGAACAACAGCATATAAATTAGAATAATACCAGAGCTGCATGCTTTTTGTGAGTGTGTGGAAATTTGGAAACTATAGTTTCCAAATGTATAGTTTATTTTTCACAAGACTTGAAATCCTATTTCTAACAGGTTGTTTTACGACTTCAGATATTTATAGTGCTCCTAATTTACTGACTTATTCTTTGAAAACACACGTTTGGACACACGTTGGCAAAATTCACCCTCTAAATTCACAAGCTCATGAATGTCCGAGCAAAGTAGACCCTTGGGACTCATCAACTCTTGGAACTTGCATGGGTTGGTCAATGCTGCTCCCCACATGCTTTGTCATCCAAAGATGGCAAAGAGCAGACGTTCACTCTCATTTTTTTTCCCTCTTTTTATCATTATTAATCCTGCCGCACTTGTTTAACTTTCTAAATTAATTCCCCTGTGGATCTTTCTAATGTAATCTTCGTAACGATACATCGCCCATCCACATGAACAGTGTCTTGCTATAAGGCACTGCTTGATGGCCAGTTTTTACAGATAACCATTGCAAGGTCACGGTACCTGATCCTGACCAAATTCGAAACTTTGTAGGTATATACTGACATAGTATCGAAATTTCAGCAGTGGCTTTCTGATTAGTATACCTCGACCTAGGCAGTGTTGGATTTTCGTGGTACTAGACTACCTATTCTCACATACCTTTTACATTAAACCGACCAATCATCCAACCATGATTTTGCAGAATTTGACTTTTGAAGTTTCACCCACATATATGCATGGTTTTCTATAATATTTAGTGACTTGGTTTTACTCTTGAATGTTTGCATTTTGAGCGCGGTTGTTTCTCCGAATATAATTCAGGCTTTCGTTCAAAGTTTAGTTTGATTTTTTTTTTTTGTAAAACCACATTGAGGTCTGAATGGCCCTTTTCAAAGGACATCATGGCCCATGTTAAATCGATGGCATTGTTTAGGCCTATTTGGTGAATGCGGTTTTCTTCATGGATTATGTGTTTCAACGCGCATTTTTGGATTAAGTTCATATATATTTTAGTGATATTAATACCGGTGCCTCGAAACTGACCACTATATCGAAATGAAATATAGGAACTTTGTTACCACTATAGGTAGGTCCTCAAATATTGACCTTATATAAACTTTAGCTTTTTCCCTTTGTTATTCCATCAAGATTGAGTATATAAACAATATATATACAGGTCGCAAAGTTTAAAGTTTGTTTTGTATGCCCTTACCATATGCATGTGTTGTTGTACATTTAATTTCAGGGTTTGGTGAATCGAAAAACTAATAATTTTTAATTGTGTGATTTTCGTTTCAGCACTAATTGCCTCATGCGCATTTTCAGATTAAACCTATATTCATTGTATGTTAACCATTTTGTTTTTCTCTGTCACTCAGGACATGGACCTGATTGAAACTCTTTTGAGGCAAGATATTGATTTGGGTGTCACCAGAGAAGTTTTTGACGTACAACTACGAAAAGACGCCGACAAAGTTGAAGAAGATTCACTTGAAGGTCTAAAACTCGACATCAAAGTAAGAATTTTAGTTACACATCTATAATTTACCAAAATATCAACTAAGCCTTTAAATGATCTATACTAAAGGTCTCAAAGCTTTTTTTCATGTATACATGTTGAATTGCGTTATGCGCTGAAATTTTGGTATTACACAAACTATTGGCATGTTTCTCTGCAATTGAGGTTGTGTGGCCTGTAAATGTAAAATTTTCTGTGAAGGTCCTTTCAATCTGGTTTTTTTTACAAAGACCTTGCTATATTGAAAAATATATAACATTGTCTATATCTTACAGTCAAGTTTTAAATATCAGGTATACGTTTTTCTGCTTACAAGTTCTTGTAAAGCATGCCCTACTGCGTTCTAAAGATAATATTTTGTCTTGCATAAAAATGAAATAAACAATTAAAAGGCTTAATTTTGATATTAACTTTTTTATACCTTGCATTGTTTGGACATTTTATACTCATGCAGAATTTCGAATTGTATATGCACGCAATGGTGTGGTTTTTTTGTGACTCCTAAGGCTGTTATAGCTGCGGTTTTCTTGGATATTTCAAGTTAGGTTAATGAGTAAAACAATATTATTTATAGCATCACCTTTGATTAAACTTAAATTTCATGCATAATAATTAAGAAGTTACTTGTCTAAATTTCCGCCCGTTTCACTTGATCTCTGGTGGCCAAGTGATAGGTCATATAGTTGCGTGCATGACTCCTTGTGGTATAATTCAAGGTATTCATGTTTCATTTTGTTACCCAGTCATTGTTAATTAATCGAGAATGACACAGGCGTTCATGACAATCTTGATAGGAATTAACCTATTCAATATGCAACAACCTGTTGATTTTTTAATTTTTTATAAAAGCTAAACTATACATAAAAGTGTATACACGTGTAGATTTTGGCAATCATGCCATGGTTTTCACTGCGTCAACTAAACCTTATAATTTTATCATGACATGATGCACGAATGTATACGCGATTCGTCCCGAAACGCTTTTTCATTCAAATTCTTAATGGGCAAATAACAATTTTGGATATTCATGTCAGTGCATGGATGCTTGATTTTTATTATTAATATTAAAATTCCACAGGTTTCCAACGCATCAAGTGGTAAATAAAACCCTCTTGTTGCATGATGTGCAAAAAAAATGAAATCACATTTGCAAAGGATTGTATAATGTAAATCTGAATTTTCTTTTGGTTCGAATGAAACTCGGTAGATAGTTTTCATCGATTTTTTTAGAAACCCTGGAATTTAATATTTCAAAAATTATGCATGCATGCATATATTCTTATATATAGGCATAACATAAATTTAAATAAATATGATAAACTGATAAATATGATAAACTGATAAATACCAAAAGTTAATGTATAAGATATATAGTTTATAATGTATTTGAGCATATCTTAAACATTAAATTGAACATGTGCACTAGATTTTTGCTTTCAATATTTCATAGAATTTATCTGTGATCAGCCGATTTGTTTATTCAGTTTAAGAAATTATTTTATCTGTATACGATTTATCTTATATACATTGATAATTGTCCGCCTTGGACATTCAGGTTCTAAAATATTGCAACTCCCCCGTTATAGATTTGGGATTGTTGCCCAAGTTTATTTATTTATTTACATATAAACGGGATGGTTGTTGAATGTTTCAAATTAAATTTTTGCATGGTATCTAAGTTATTTCTAAAAATTAGAAGACGATCGGGACATTTTTGCATTGTTGGTATGAGTTTTACAAATCATGTTAAATGCTTAAAATTATAAGGCATGGGCATATTTTTTCTGCCGATTGTTATTAGAAATGTTTACGAAATGCGATATATACAAATATAATGCATTTGTTAAAAAAGATGGGCGTAATTAGCTTAAATTATATTAAAAAAAAAAATAGTCCAGACGTATTGACGCACCTGGACTATTCGGTAATTTCGATTTGCATATATACTAATTAAAATTGTCTGGATTTGTGGCGAACTTTTAAAGTAGAAATAAATGGCTTTTTATAAAGTTTGTGTATATAACCCATGCTTACAGTTAGTAAATCCTGACTATAAAGTAAGCTGACAACACTGCATAAATTTGGTTTAACTTCAGACTAATGAATGTTTTGGTTGGCCACATGTGTCGCAACAAAAAATAAGATATGATTTTTATATCCTCCTTCCATGAATTAATGCATATTTTTTAATGCAACTATATGGCAAACACGATTGTACATTTTTAAAAGGAAAGTTAGGTCATTGAACACTCACCTGATGAAGAAGCATGATAAAAATGCAAAAGTAGTCCAGGAGGTCCTTAAGGCCAAATCGAGATTCGCAGGAGGAGCATCTTTTGAAGCTCGGAGAGGTTTGTCTGTATATGATAAAAGATCGTAAGGTTATGGACATCCATTACTCGAAGCGAGAGGCTGCACTCTGCAATCCCATCCATTCCTAGAGAGGTTTTCTAGAGGTGAGCTTTTTGTCGTTGATGGCTGTGCAAAAGGGCCCATCAGGAAAAGGAGGCCAGGCCATAAAAAAAAATTGAGGACACCTGACGAGTTATGTACCTAGCAAAGGTTTAGGTCACAGCATGCGTGGGCAATACGGCAATCATGACGGATAAGCCCAAGACATTTTGGAGACAATGGTCGTGCTAATTGTCAGCCAGGGGCTGCAGGACTAAAACTGTTGGAAGTGATTCATTGGATATGCATTGCTTAACTCGCACCTCATTATGTATTTAAAGAGGCAGGCAATTTCAGGTGTAAATTATGCGAATTATGGTTGGAACCTGGTCGTTGCCAAAGTTATCATTCCCGTTGCATTTGGGCCAAGGGATTTCTGACAGCTTCCTCCCACAACAATGAAACCCAAATTGCACTTTGTTGGCAAAATGGTGGTCGTGAAGCTGTCCATTTTTTTTTTTTTTTTTTTTTCGGCGTCTGCAAAATCGACGCGCTTTGGTATTAACTTTTTGGTGCCACTTTAGATACCCCCCAGCCCCTCCTCTCACATTTTTTTTTTCTTCTTACCTCTGATTGCCTAGTACAGAGTTAAGTGAAAAGTTGTAAGGTGGTGGTGGTGGCGTGAAGTTGAACTTAAAAGAATGCCAGGGTGAAGGGATAAATTTGGGGGGAAAACTCTGATGAGAATGATGAAAGCTATGCAGTAACGGGGACGAAATAAAAACATTTCATTTTTAAAACCACAGCCGATCACTATTTGGCCATCCCTCTCTATTATCTCGACTACTCGTTTGGCTACCCCGTCATCACGCTGTTTCACCCCTTAAAAAAACAAAAATCGGACTAAATACCAGTTGGCTGGCTGTTTTACAGTAGCATTTTTACTTACCCGGGCAAATTTTTCTAAATTGTTCAGTATTTTTTCCCCCTCCTTCCCTCCCACGGCTGAACTTTGCAAAGCCTTCTCTGACTTTCCAACAAGTGGCTAAGGCGTCTTGTCTTAACCAAACCTGGCTCTTTTCATTGGCCCAAACTCGAAAACTCTTTAAGCTAGCCCCTACTCATTGATGAGGCCCAAGGTGGCCGTCGGGGTCCCTCTTAAGTCGCCGGCCCTATCACAGCTCCGAAATTAATGATCTGCTGATGTGGTCACTGTGAGGGCGATTCAACGTGGATGCTGTTCACCCAGGAGGATAGCTTTTTTTGACACCTTGACACATGACAAATGTATCGTTTGATGGTTTCCATAAGGTTGCTAAGACCGCTGTTTAATAATGGAGAATGCAGGCAGGTGAAACCGAAAAAAAAGGGAGTTGGGACGGGGGTGGGGGCTCCTGACCAGCATGGGAAGGAGGTGGACGGGAAGAGTTTTTCGAAGGTGCTCTACCCAGAACCAATGGTGTACTTTGTAGTCTCACCCAGCGAGAGACTATGGGTGCATTTTTAAAAATCACAATGCGGGATAAACAGGATAATTTATTAGGAAATGACAGGCGACCATCGTCGTGGATGCCATCCGAAATTTTCATTTATGAGTGATGACCACCAATAATACCCCCTTAGTGGCGACCCCCAGACCTCTGGTCAGTCGGCTTTCTTTGCAATAGTTGGGATTTGAGAACAGCAGTTCACGATTTTAATTTGACTTTAATAGTCTGGAGATGTACAGAGTGTAGTGCGCGTGGTCGTGTTCATAAGTCTAGTACTTGACTAATTAAAGGAGGACTAATTTATGTAAACGGTAAGCAAATTCATGATATCTAACTGAATACAAGATTTTTTTTTGCACCGGACAATGTAAATGCAAATTAAGCTGTTGAACTTAATGCGAACGTAGCAATTATAGTGCTACATTGGTTTTATTTTTCGATGATATTTTGGTTAGAGTAATCGGCTGCAAAAAACGGTTATAATCGTACGAAGATGAAAAATTGGAAAGTAGCGGAAGTTCGAACTTTGTGAAATCCATCCAATATGAATGCTTAGAAAATTTGAAGACTTGTTTTCGGTTATAATACTGTAGTGTTCGTTGAGGAAAGTATAGCATTGTATCTGATGACAAAAAAAAATACTTAAACGGCTCTGATTTCAGATAAAATGTTGAAACCCAGATTATCACAAATAGAAAATGTTGTTAAGAACAATTGATAAGATTTTGAGCATCCTAACCGAGATATTTTCTATAGTTTCCTGTTTAGCTCATTTTTCAAATTCTTACTGTTTTTTTTTTTAAATACTCTTTGAAGCAACTTATAAAAGACTTAATAAAAACTTATAATCGTTTGAAAATGTCTGTTCATAAGGAAAATTTGCAAAACATCTGAATCGTTTAATTAGCTTGCATCAGCATTTAATTTTACATTTTGTTTTTTTGGATTAATAATTTGAAGAATTATGTTCAAATACCTTCTTAATGCGCATTGCTCAGTGTATACTGTAGTTTAAAAATATATTATAATTGGAGTATACGCTTAAGCACAACGAATAGATTGTGGATTCGAGTTGGTATTTAGGAAGAAAATTTATGTAAATTAACACTATTGTAGTTTTGATAGAAATAAACATAACATTAGCAAAGATAAATTTCCACTTAAACTTTGACGAAGACAAATGCTTGTTTACTTTTACCTGAAACTTTTATCATATATATTGACGTGCGATTTTATGCAGATCCCAGTTTTCGATATGGTGTGGTCATTCTTTTCAATCATCATCAGTAAACAGTGTTTCTTATTACCCTTTGAATTATGAAGAGAGGAAATATCCTGTTTAAGTTTCAACCAAAAAAGATTTTGACTCTTTAACTTTCGGAAGTGTATTTGAAATCTCCGAAACTTTTTTTTTGTTACGTAATGATTGTTTATGAAGGTATAAGTTTCACTGTCAGCCTGGACGTTGCCAGTGACAGTCGATAAATTCTCGACTTAAACCCCTTCTATAAGCATGTGAGTAAACAGGCTTCAGACCAAAACTTTTGTTTCTAACAGTTGCAGTTTTTTTGTTGTTATTTAACATTAAAGTTGACTAACAACAGCAGCAGCAGCTTGCCTGGATCTTTGAAGGGTTAATTCTGGGCATGCAAGTCATAGAGGCTCAATAAGTTGACAGTGCGAGTTAACGGCACTCTAGGAACTTAACGCGGGGCTGCGTTCCCACTCTGTATTCAGAACATTAATCAATAGCTACTGACAATTGTTCATTGAACATAAATGTGCTTGGTTCATGGACGCCTCCTCTGGAATTTGATGAAGTGAGAATTTTAAGTGTTAGAAATGAAGGAATATAAATTGCAGATTAATGGTTGCGTGCATGGCACGCTATGTGGAAGGTGGTGGTAGGTATTAAGTGTGAAAGCGAGGAAGTTAGAAGGGATCTTCCGCTAGCTTTCCGTCATCGAATATCAATCACATGGTTGAACAAGTTAGTAAGAATGGAGCATTCAGAAAACTTAGTGAACAACAACATTTTAAAAGGCAAATTAATTGAAGCGTATTTTGAAATATGCATTAATCTCGTTTATGAAATAGAGCTGACTAATTCTCCAGCGCATAACCATATACGTATACTGCGGGTTCTAAACCAATTAATATGGCCTTTTCATCCAGCAATATTAATAACACGATATGCAACTTATAGCAATAGACAAAATGCATCTTTCTGTAACTCGATGGTTGACAGAAATAAGAAAAAGTTGTGTGGAGGCATTTGTTGTGCACATTCCTTTAAGAATTGTGAATCTTTGGAGTGTTTCATTCTTTGATATGCGTGAATACTAATTTAAATACCTGTTGAGACTGCCTAAATTATCTGAAGTGCAACGCTGGAAAATGTCAGTGTCATGATGATTCTTTACAAACGTGCTGCATAACTGTAACATATTATGCTACTCGCCACATTTTTGCATTTTTCTGGCTTCCTCTCATACAAATTTGATACGGTGTGTTGAATTTATGGTAATGCATATAATAAAACGTTTACGTTATTTGTTTGACATGCATGGCACTGTTGGGACAATGCACTGCACGTTTTTAAAATCTATTTAAACTATTAAAAATCGGAAAATAAAACTGAGAACGCGCCTTATGTGTGATTTAGCATTTATTAATGAACAGTAAGCTTGTGTGTGAATCCGTCATGAAAACTATTTTAAACCATGTTACTAAACTAATACAAACATCGAAAGCTCTGGATTTTAATAACAGAAACTATAGGGGGGTGGGGTCCTTAGTAATTTTTAGTTTGGTCCTAAGACCAAAAAGCTTAAAAATTGATTCTTAAACTTTAGGAAAAAGATTGGGAAAATTGAATTAGAGGTGATATGATACCTAAATATGTTCTGACCACGTCGATTCACCTGACGATACCCAGTAAAGTGTCAAATTATGTAATATAATCTAATAATACATGGCAGACACACTTGAAAGTTGACTTTCGAGTTTATTCTACAGGTTTCCAGGTCTACAGGTCTATAAGCTTGGTGTTGAACGAGTAAGCATACAAAACTGATATCGTTAATTTTAAAAGCATTAGATAAATAGCGATTATTAATATTTAATGCACTTCACTTCAAGTACTATACTAGCATTTTACCTTTATAATTGTGATAAAAGTCGGACAAATTATGCTGTTAATAAAATGTCTTAATATATAGTGTCATAATTTGGTAATATTAATAAGATTTTAATTAATATTATAAATTAGGTATTTCTGCTTTAAAGGACTCTGATACAGCTAAACCGGCCTGCGCAACATCATCACAGAGAAACATGCCAATTTTTGTGTAGTGCCACATGTAATCTTTTATAACTTGCTTTTTTTGCAACATTTACAGGATGAGAAGACTCTGGAAGCTTCTTCAGTTCATGACCCTTGGTCTGGCGTAAATTATACCATCGATTCGGAGACTGGTAGGTAGCTAGTAGAATTTTAGCTAATATAGATTGATTTTGCAAGGCAGTTCTGCTATTTTTTTCCTACTAGAATTAAGCAAAATAGGTTGATCACATCCATTCTTCACATTTCCATCATTGGTAAGTAGAGCACATTGCTCGTAGCAGATTAAAGACAGATCAGTGCTAGATTTTGGCAACTTCAACAGTGAAATGTGTGTCATTGAAATTGACACCAACTGATCTAGTTCTGTATAAGCATTTTCAGATATTAGCCAACATGTAAGATTGAAACTTTTTTTTGGATTAGAATATCACTCATTCATTCAACATATCGTAGATATTTCAATGATTTTAAAAATGGTGATGCATTTGCACTTTTTATTTTGCATTGGCAGCTGGTTTGTAGAGTTGTTTTCCTCTTTTCAATTTTAGATGTTTTTCCTTCTGTAAGCACTATATATGAGAAAAACTGCTTCGGCAATTGCATGGCAATGGTGTAAACGTGCATTACGATCATGACTTGGCACTCCCCCCTTTTCACCAGAGCAGATCCCTTGGTGCCAATAGCATTAAGTTAAGGAGAAATGGAGGGGCTAAGTGAGGTACTTGTTGTTAGAGTTTTTGTAATCAGGCTTTTTGGCTGAAATGGAAATTGACAAGAAGAAGAGGGAAATATTTTAGATTCTTCCACTTTTTTTCGCATTGCATTCTCCAGACGGAACATGGATGCCTTGCACCCTTTTGCCTGTCTGTTAGAGATAGCTTTACCTACGACACCATTGCACAAAAAATGCCTAAGGCAAAATTAGAATGTGGCAATTCCAAGTCATCAATTTCCAACTGCGGTTTGACAATACGCACCAGATTGACAGTTGCAGATAACTGTGAAACGTGAATTCGTTCTAACACGTGTCATAACTAACATTGTGTTGCATTTAAACGAAGCTAGTTGGTCATGCCCCTAGCAAAACTGGGCATGATACCCAAACCTGCAGTAAGTGGGTCGTTCATTTTGATTGTCCCGGAGTCAAATTCACCTGTTGGCGAGGCATTTGTTCGTCATTTAGATAAATGATAGCACATTTGACAATTTGTGTGACAATGCTTTTTTTCATGATGTTTTCATCACATCGCTGCTTGTATCGTCTGGTTAGTTGAGGTAATGAGAACAAGTACAGGAATTCTACATGGCGGTCTTTCACATTGATCTAGCGTGGGATCTGATTCATCACTACCATGAGTCATTAGCTTTTCCTGGCGTTGGCTTTGTAATTGAACAGACTTTGAAATTCTCTTCTTTGTTTTTGGGGTTTGTCAATGCTTTTTATCTTATATAATTTTGGATTTGATTGTGGCCAGCTTAAATTTTCCATAGCTGTCTATCCTAACACGGAACCCACTTTTTAAGTGTTCCTATTGGAGTAGGTCGTCAAATGCAACATGCATGCGGGATGCAAAGAGAAAAAAAAACTGGAATCTATGGTGAAGATTGCATTTTAAAGGTTCATTTCCATCCGGGCATCCATTGAGCCCTTCTGATATCGCCAAAGGAGGTGACGCTCATCGCAACCCGCCACCTCGGGTTTTATGTTCGTGTTGTTCTCCTGTTGTGAATTGCACGCGGCATCCCTGTTTAAAAACACAGTATCGTGGAGCTGCAACTGAGTCAACTTGCCTAACTCCCTTTCTCACACAGTGATGAAATCATTCCGGCACCATGTTCATTAATCTTTGCAGTATTGTTCATTAATCTCGATCATGCCTTTTAAACATCCATTTATAACAGCTTGTCGGTCTTGTTCGACCGTTGCCGTTGTTGGTGAATTCTCGATCCTTATCAAAAATTGAAGCACACTATGCAACAAACACATCAAAGCAGAATTAATGGTTCAGCTACATGCTGGGTCAAGTTTGAAGGTTTTTGGGTGGGCGCTCTATCCTCGGACCACTTTTCTGGCTTCACATTTTTCTGATACCGGTAAGCAGTTTGGATAAGACAGTTGGCCGCAATCTATGAGATTTCATCTTTCTTTTCAACTCGAGATGACTGCGCTTACTTTTTTTTGTGGGTTAGGTTTTCATTCTTTTCCAGCTTACATATGTGTGCGCCTTTCCATTTGCACCATATTACTTTATATTGGCACTTAGTTGGGTAGGTGACTGTGAACAATGCCGTATACCTCAATCCTTATTACAAAATTTTCAATTATTCATACATATTCCCCGAGCAGTTTTGGTCGATTTGTAGTAAACGAAAAACTTGGAACCCAAACTTAATTGAGTGGCAGAATAGAGGGATGCAGTTTGTGCCTTAATGATTTCATACATGATGGGAAGGAAGATCATAGTTCCCTGACAGCCCAGCATCATTTGTCATTTTTCCTCTATCAAAATTCCATTTTTCTTTTGTGCTCTTATTAGTTGGTAGGCCTACTGCTTCGGTTAATCTCTGTAAGTGCATAGTTAGTTGCAATTCGAAAGACTACTTTTTCTTGCCTCGGTTTTTTTCTCTCCCTCATTTTCAAGCGCATTATCTTGAGAGGAATGGTTTTACAAAGAGTCACCTTCCTGTGTAAAACAGATGGATATTTGAAACTGCCTCTGTGCCGATATTGTTTTTTTTTTTTTTTTCCAAAACCAGTTTTTTTAAAATTGAATTTTAGAGCTATGCAGGCTCTTCTTCCCTTCTATGGAACTATTTGCGGTAGACATGGCAAGCTACGGCATAGAGTACCATCTTTTGAAGTTGGTGTTAATCTTCATTTTCTCATCATTCCCATTTAGTTTGTGGTTTTACTAAATGCATGACATGAAACAGATTGATTCAACTTTACACCCATTCACATCACAGGACAGATATTTTTTCATTATCTTTTTTCTCAGTAAATTGGAATAAAAAATTCCTTTTTATTAATTTTTTTATTTATTTAACCTTTGTAGAATCTATGTTACATTTATTTGTGACGCAATGAAATACCACAAGTTCACGCATCTTGACTCTGCGCAGTTTTTAGGTTATGTGGAGGAATCTTTGTCTTTTGTTATAATGGCAGTTAACTCTTTATTGATCATATTCAAAAGATGAAAAAAATTGCAATCGGTGGAAGTCAGTGTGTTAACGGGGGATGGCATAAACCATTCATCTCTGCCCACTGGTGTGGCAAACATCAGGGCCTGTCAGACTTTTTCCTCGTGCTTTTGGGTGTAATAGTAAATGTATCTGGCACCTTTTGCTTTGAAAATGGCCATGTATGGTAATTGCCAGTCATGGCGACGACACCAATGTTGTGTGGAAGTGAAGTGTAACCCCCCCCCCCCCCCCCTTTTCTGTTTTCAAAGTCTGTAGCAATCAGCCATTTCACAGTTAATATAAGCATGGCTGTCTGTAATAATAATTGTAAGGATGGGAAAATGAAAGCCCCTTGTATTTAGCTGATGGGAATTTTGAGGGTAATGTTGAAAACATGTCTGGAACAGGGAGAGTGAGCTTAATAGTGTTCCAAAACCATTGAGTCAAACATGACCTTCTATAGAACTGCAAACCATTTGTTTTTGTTATGTAATAATCGCGAGGTTGTTGAGTTCCGAAAATTCATTTTTTTTTTTATTTTGGCTTTGTCACTACTTTCTATTTTTGCTAATGTAAACATTATAGAAACAGTTGTGGCATGGACAAACTTAGTAATTGATTTAGCTTGCAGGCTTGATTTCTTCCTTCTTGTTGCATCTGTCTTTTCGACATGTTGCGGCACCCAGAAAATATTTCGTTAATCCGATGCACCGTCGAATCCGTAGTATAGATGCAAACTACATACTTGGCTATTCTGTTAGCGCTTTCTCCAAGAATACTCTTGTGTTTTGAATAAAAATTGCGTGTTTAAGGCTTAAGAGGATATTTTTTAAAGGGCTTTCTTGTCAGGAGGAGGCAGACATCATAGATGGTCAGAAAGGAATCGCCCCAGGGGGAATTGAATCATTTTTAAAGACTCATGCTGGAGTTAAGCCGAGGCCAGGGGTGTAGCCTTCCCTGCTGCATCCTTCCCTTATAGTATTATCATGCCGTGTTGCTGGCAGTTGTTGGGGAGTATTGAAATACTTGTCATAAGTAGTGATTAATGGGAATTCCACCAATAAAACCATTAATCAGGATCGAGAGAATTGATTTTCCCCATCTTTTCCCTCAATAGGTGTAGGACTATGGTCTTGGCAGGCTCTAAAAAATCGTAAAAGACAGAAAATTGAATTGCGCAAAGAAAATATTTGTGCCCTTCTGATGCGGCTAAAGCCTCTCACAGAAGCAAAGAGAAAATATATTTAATTTAGGTTATGTCAGTGTGAGAAGATGTGCTTAGCAAGATGTTTCATGCCAAACATGCAAGGGTCTTGTTGGAGGCTTTGCAACATTGTTACATTGTCCAGTATGATTCACGGGTGACATTATCGACAACTAATGGATATGTCTGCAATGCGAAAGGAATCCAATCATAGATCTTGAATTCTCTGGGCGTTTTATCTTTTGCAGAGATTTTCCTCCTGTCATTCGTGGTTCTGATGACTTTGGATGGATTCTTTCCTATGACCTGTCCTCAAGATATCGCTGCATCTGTCTGAATCCCCACCCTGTTCATCACCCCTCGATATTATTGCAGATGAAACTTCGGTATCAGAAAGGCTTTGCGGGTCTTAAAACCCAACTGGCAGTCTGAAGGAACCAAGCTGATTGTAGTGCGCAAAGAATAATGGAATCCTAATTCTGGAAAGGGGATTTTTCTGTGACATAATTAAAACATCATTTATTTTGTTGACCTGTCATGCTGCCTGCACTCGGCGGAAGAGACTCAACGTGAAATTCAGTCTTATTGAAGCTATTGCAAAGCTGGCTGAATCACATTGGGCGCTCAGTTTCAGACAAGTCACAGCGTCAAACAGGATATTTGCACAAACAGATTTAGATGAGGATTGGTAGCCGTAGATCTCGGGCATTTACTTTTAGTTGGCAGCTGCCAACTGAGATGTAAGGAGGAGCAAACGTGTTGCCCGTGAGTACTCGTAAGCTTTACGTGCTTGGACACATTCCTGCTTTAGGATAGGTGGTTTTTGTCTACAAACTAATTAATGATTGGTGTAGGCAGGTGTTGCGTGCTTGGCTTATCAGGGCGGGGTGGTAAACCAGCGGACATTGCTTCCCAAATACATGTAGCGAGAAATCGAATTGCAATTACAACTACTGTTACATTTTATTCTGCTTATTTTTTGACGAAAGAAACGATGAGGTAAAGTTAATTTCTAACGGGTAGGATTCGGCTCGGCTCGTAGGGGAGAAGAACTCCTAAATCCCCCCTACAAGGTTTCGTCGAAGGGGATGTACCTCAAATTGTTGCCAATTTGTGGCTCGGCCCATGCTGGATGGCCATTGGGCAACGCACTTGCTTTGTTCTGAGTGTAGCCTCAATGGCAGGATTCTGCGATACTTGTCTATCCGCTCTTACGTGATCACCTTTCATTAAAAACGCACTCTGCCGCTATAGCAACTTTTCCAAAAAACTACTTCTAGCATATCCTTCGAGCGATTCTTTGTAAACACGCCGCCTTGCGTCTCGTGGAACTTTGCGCAAAACGAAGAATAGAGGCCAGATTTTTTTGAGTTGCTGTTACGTCACCGTGCATTCCGAGAACGTTTTTAGCTGCTCGGCGTAACCCGCATCGCTTCGTGACCCGTCTTGAGGAGATTTTCTTTTAGCATCCGCTGCATGGATTAATATTTCAATCCAATCCCGGATTCGGCAAATTACATGCTTGTTGCAGAACAGCATTTCCATATCATTGGTTCTTGGTCTTCGCTTTCCGTTCCACTGATTTGTAAAATTGCCGAGGTTCCGTGGCCACATGCTGCAAAAAAATATTCGCAGCCATTCCCAATCATGCAGCTAAAGAAATATTTTTCGGTTTTTCCTATGTGCAGCAGAGGGTCCCGTCTCAACAAGTAATTGTGTGCGAGTTTGTTCCATGCGTCGTTCTTTTGGCAAGGAGCCTGACGGTCACATCCATGCTGCACAAAAGCTCCGCATAGACCGCGTCTACGGCCCATTCGCCATTGATTATGAAAATTGCGTTCATTTATTATATCTGTCAGGACGTCATCCATTAAGCAGCCACCTTCACCAAACTGCGTTCGTAATGTATGCAAGTCTAGTACCGTGTTGGCCCTAGACTAATGCGCAGGCTTGGCAGTGCTCGCTGCATTTTAGTGCTTTTTAAGGAACTTTGTGCTTCAAATTAACACTTGACCATACGATGACAAACGTGAGTATCTCTGTGGAGATTCTTTTGTATTTCATTTAGCTTTATATTTCTTTTAACTGTGACCAGACTGCTCATTTTGTTGCCGTAGTAATGTTTTACGGCTTTCTTTTCAAAAAGCTTCACTCAATTATCTTCCAGGAATACTTTTAACTATATTGTGTCGAAAGGGAGGAGGGCCCGACTTTTGTTTCTTATGAAATTTTGACTATAGGGTACGTTTTTGAAAAATATATAAAATTTAGGAGTCGCTGTTGACCCATTATGGTCCAAACCATTTCAAAAAAAGCTGCACTATCACCCTACCTTGCGTATTTTGTTAGTTTTTGGTCTTTGGGTTCAAAACTTGCCACACTTTTATGCCGATGCATGATTGCTTTTAAAAGACCGTGCTTGTATGCTTCAAACAAGTTATCGATGTAAAATGTTTTCAAGATTTTCCATTGTTTCTGTTTGGGACCATTAATTATGGTTTGTGTTCCCTTTTCCAAATGAAATTTTGGAATTAGTTTCCCAAGGGTTCCGTTAGGATATCATTAACAAATTTTAGCAAAGTTTTTGATGCCACAAATTGTTAAACAAAGATTGTATTTTTGTTCATTAAATACAAAATGCAACGGACCTACCCGATTTACATTTAGACTGCTGATCATTTGAAATATTTGCATTGTTTTCAACTGGTCTCTCATAAAATAACTCAAATTTATTTTACTGATACGCCTTGTTGATTGAAGCGATGGAAAGCATTAGTAATTTCAGCACTAATAAAACCTTTAGGGCATGTTATTCGCGGTCGCTTATAAACTTACAGAATGGTTGCAAGCTTTATGCATATATACATCAGTAGGTCCCAAGGAGTAATATCTAGCTGTGGAATATCCAACATACTATGTTTATGGGCATTTCGGGAAAGATTTTTCAAAATCACTTGGTTATTAAGTCTTCGGAGTTCGGTTTAGGCTTAGTTGTGTCCATTCTATTTGCCATATCGGCA
The DNA here is from genome assembly GCA_034698625.1 of Julus scanicus. Taxonomy (NCBI): domain Eukaryota; kingdom Metazoa; phylum Arthropoda; class Diplopoda; order Julida; family Julidae; genus Julus; species Julus scanicus. The sequence goes on from JAQGBW010001453.1 coordinate 16,463, forward strand.
ACTTGACATCTGAGCAAGGTTCTAAAAAATCCGTTGAATTGTTTATCCTTTACAGCAGCAGTAAGCCAAAGGGAGGCAATTAGTTAATCCTTATTCGATTTTCTTTGTTGAATGTTTAGTCACGTTGCATTTTAATAAAATTAATCCCTGCTGCATGTGGGCCCTTGCTACCAAAACTCAGTTCATAACTCTACAACATTTAATTTAAATTTGTCACTCTTAAATGCATTTTTAGTGCATAATATACATGTGCCTTGATTATTTTTGGTGAATTTTTATTAAGACATCAACATTTCTCAAGTAGTCAATTAGCTTTTGTTTTTGGTTCGTTCTTGTTTTTATTCTCTAAAGAGCTCTTGTTTTGTGACATTGATACAGAATCGATGTACAAATACTATTATTTGAATTGAAGTAAACTAATTTTTAAAAAAAAAAATTAGTTTAGTGGGTACATGAGAACTTTTAAAGAAAATTTGCTTTTGTTCTTTCTTGCACAATGCTTTACGTTGCTTTATTTGTACAATAGAACTTTTTGTTTTCGTTGTTCCCATTATACGCATTATTTTTACTATCTTTGAACCAATCTGAAATTATTTACACTTTTTAGGCGCTTTTGTAAATATTTAGCTATTTACTTTTGTTAATAAAGGCCTAAGCTTGTTTGGCATGATTGATAAAATATATTCATTAAGCCTTAAATTAATAATTTTTGCAGCATTTGGTTACATGCATACATTTTGCACAAACTTTGGCATTTATAACGTTTTTCAAGTTTGTTTTCCAAATTCTACATTTAAATGCACTTTTTACATCATATAGACTTCAAATTGAAATTTATGCTAATAAACTATCTAGTAAGTAAATAAGCTTAGATTCACATCATAGAAGTAAAATTAATGCATGTATTTAAACTTTAGCCTTGCTGTTTTTACTGGACTTAAAATCTATAACAAAAAATTTCATTGGGCCATTAAAATTATGCATTTAATGTGCATGTATGTAGCCTTAAAATGTAAAACAACAAATTATACTAGATTTTGAAAATTGTTGCTGGATTTTGATGTTGTTCGTTTGTATTAAAGGGCCAACAACCATATTTAATAGCATAACTCTGTATCGAAAGGAATTGGCCATATAATTCGTTGTTGATGTGTCAATAATTCGCCAGTTTGGCTTAATCTAAAATGAATTGGAACTCTAGAGAGTAATTTGTCGTGTTTGTCCTTTCTTCTACGCTACATCATGTGGTATTAGGTTTAACGATATATAGTGGGAGTCATTCAAGTACATGTCTTCCAGTCGATTTTTCTTTCTGTCAAAGTAGGAAATGGTGTGGCATTTTTGTTCCTGACTAAATTAAAGTGTGACTGGCGTCAAAACCAGCTTCGGTGATTTCTTTGAAATCCGCTTAAAAGAAAAAATTGTAAGGAGAGACAAGTGTTGACCGAGACCTATAGTCCTTTTGTCAAGCGTGAACGTTTTTATTGCTGTCTCGACCACTGATTTCCGTTTTTCCGTTCAATAATTTTCTTGGGCGTCCATGTATCCAATGGAAATCCGAGCTTCTGTCCAGATTTTGATTGATTCTCGAGGCTTGATGGTCGCTTGGTCGCCAAGCCAACCTGAAGTACACAGAAAATCACTTATCCCAAAAGAGCGATTTGTCCATGCCACTACACAATTCGCCTGTTAAAAACTGACACACTGTAAAGTGTCTCTTTGGGATTGGTTTAAGGCCCTTGATACTTGGCATGATTGGATCAAAAGAGATAGTTGCTTAAGATGACAAAAAGTCTGCTTTTGTGGTTGACCAGTACGACGGCAGTTTTCCATTGCTTTATTTCTCAATAAAAATAACCCAGTGATGCTCTTCTAGCCCAATGAATGCCAATCTCCACCCCCATTATTTATCTAGACACAATGGACAAAGAACTGACAGATAATCTGAAGTGTTTTGGATGAGCAGTTGTCACCTATACCGTTATAAAGCTTTGTGAAGGAAAAAAAGCAAATAACATATCAATCCAGTTAATTTCTTGATCACTGCAATGTTATAGTAATGCTGCTCATGTGAGGTAGCTCTACTAATAATTGGCCAAATGGAGTGTTTTCTGTGTTGTATTTAATTTGCAAAATTAAAGCATGAGGTCCATAGCTTTTGTTACTTTAATCATATCATTTCTGAAAGGTTTTGATTAGTTGCTGGCCACATTTCTGCTTATTGGTCTGAACATTTTAACAAATCATTACTTTTTGTAAATGGCTCACATTTGGTGTATGAAAAGATGGTTTAAGTTGGTTGACTTTAGAAATTCTATTTTCATGTAGCACTTTTCGCTTTTTAAACTGCATATTAGCAGTCGTTTTGTTAATGCACTTTTAGGTTACTTTTAATTCTTATTTTTCTATCACCTGACTATAATAAGAAGTAGTGCATTTTTTTATGATCAGGTTTTCTTTGTCTTGAATTTCTATTTTAATTGGAAGGCTACAAAATAAATCCAAATAATGGGAATTGTAAAATGGTAATCTTATTTAGTAAGAAAATATCAACTAATTTACAGTAATTTTCTTTTAAGCTTATCATGTAAAGGTTTTCACTAGCCATGTCCAATTGAGGTCATTTTTAATATTATACAATGAACAGATTCAACATAACTGTGGAAACAAATGCCATGCATAAGTTCTATGCCTTTTTCAGTCACTTTCAGGGAAAGTGACTTAAATAATACTTATTTGATGTTAATTAAAGATATATTTATTAACAAGTTCATTGATTTAACATAAACGGTACAAGTATTAATAAATCTGTAAAATACAATGGAAGGACAAAGAAATATTAAGGCTGCAACCAACACCCAAGACGGAATGATATTAAAGTTTTCTATTAGCGTTTTAATACATTTATTATTTAGCTACTGCAAACCGCAAATAAGACAAATATGTGTGTTGACAGGCCAATTGCTCCTGTGCAACCTGTTGGTTTTGTTGATCCTTTGAGATGAGGTACATAATAGCATGTTTTTTGTGGTAACAATAACCAGCTTCTGCATCCCACCATGCAAAGGCTATAATTCATAGCGATAATAAGCGAGTTTGCTGCGAGAGAAATATGACGCCATGAATCATACTGTGAGAGCTTTCAGGATATCTAAAGGCGGCGAACATAGGCTATGCACACAATGTGTGCCTGTAGCTAGCCCATCTATCTAGTTTTCTGTGTGATGTGGATTGAGTGCCATCCATATATAGTTAAGTTCTCCTGTGGTACATGATGGATGCAGTTCTCAACGAGATATTGATGTACTTAAAGCTGTTTGATCGCTACCTTCTGGGAGAGACCTAACAAAAAAAATGCATCTTACTTTATCATACGTCGAGCATAGGCAGTGCTGTATGTGGAACTTTTTATGCTTGTGCATGCATCGTATTTTAAAAATACTTTGAAAAATGGATTGAAAAAGAAATGTGATGCAGACTGAAAAGGCCTGTTTAAGGCCCCAAAGTTCCTCCTAAACTATAAGGGAATGAAAAGTATTAACTTTCTCGTAGTCTTGTGATTACTATTCAAAATGCCCTTTTCTTCACAGATTTCCTTATTGCTTTTGTAATAAATAAAAACAGCGAGAATATACTGTAATACAAATTTTAAGAGTGAAAATGGACGATAAAATTGCAAACCAACATCAACAAATCGGTTATGGTCCTAGCTTGGTATGGCAAGTTTCTCCTTGTGGTTGTATGCTTGAGTTCCACTAGTTTTTAGCTTTCATGAATATAGGCAATTGGTAGATTGAAATTATATGATAAAGGAGCGCTTCCCATGAATCGTTTTTTCCATTAAATTTTAGGTGGGGAAGATTAAAGATAATCGTTATTATTGGAAATTACTGGATGATGCGGCCTGCCGGGGGTAGTTAATCGGGTGGATAGAATTGATGGTTTTGTTAGTCATTGTTAGTCCAGCTGCCCTATGCTCTCACCTTCTGCAGCATTGATGATGGTGGCGTTATTACTTTTTGCTAAACCGTTTTAGTATTCACCCTCACGAATTTTCATTTCGTTTTTGAAATGCTCATTTTGGCCTGTCTCTTAACGAAAAGAACTCCTGCACATATGCCCTGCATGCCTGCCTGCTGTTGCTGATGCTGAAAACATCAAAAGAGAATGGACGGCGTTTGTGGATCAACAATTAAAATGGCACCAAGCTATACTTCCATTTTTCATTCTTAGGAAAAAGTGCCAACTCACTGATGTCAAGACTAGGAAAGAGGGGGTAAAGCAGATAGGACAATAACTACCCCCCACCATTCCACCTACTCGTCTCTTATCCAATACACCCTCTCTTTTTTTTTCGCTAGCTCCCTCCCCATTCCATTCCTTATAACCACTAATCTTGTAGACAGTTGTTGATCAAGGACCCCCATCAAGGACCTCCAACCGAATGTCTGCAGGGTTGACTTTTTTAGCTTGTGATCGGCCGTTTCTTTGTTCCTCATAGAATTTTCAGAGGAATTTTCTTGCTTAACTTTTCAATTTTTTGTACGTCCATTATTTTTTTGGTGAAATTTCTAAACCATAGCATAGTTCAAAACATAGTTGAGTTCATGCAGCTGGTAATGTTATAAAACTGCATCTTTTTTGCGCAGTATATTTTCTTGTTCTGCCCAATTGCCACGAAAGATGGTGTAATGGAAGTCCGGCACTTGGTTAATTTTCCCGTATCTTCGAGCATATGGTGTGATAAAATTCTACATCACACATCAAAAGAGTCAGGCCTTGAAGTTTTTCTTCAGTGTCTTTTTTTGAAAAGGACAAAAGGATTTGCCATTGGAAATCAGTATTAGTCAATACTTCATGGCTCCACGATAATTTGCCCGGGGATTTTACATCACCGTCAACACTTTTCCCCCTTTTCTGGCCTTTTGAACAAATTTGCAATTGTTTGATTTCCATCATTGAGTGACTTTGTAGTAGTATACCTAACGTTTAGCTTCCTTGAAAGAATTCCAGTGACTTGCATTTGTTTTCAGGGTTAAATGTTTGTGGTGTTTTTTGATGAAAGCTTAGCTCATAGTTTGCCGTACTTCCGACCTGTGGGAAAAAGCTGTGATTTACTTCAGAATCAGTAAACTGTACCATATCAAGTTTTAATCGGAATACTGCTACTTGCAGTGCACTTCATCTACGCTGTATTGTGCTTAACCATTGAAATTTGAAAAGTTAAATAGATGTAATTATAATCTTCAAGTGCAACTGTTTGTGCACAGATATTAGCTTATTCTGTTTAATATGTACTATTTGATAAATTTGAGGAATCAGCCATAAGGTAGTTTATACCTTTTTTAACTGCTTAATAACTACACCAAATCAAGAGTTTGCTACCGTGATCGTAACATTATTTTTGTTCTTTCTAGGTGAACACGTTGTTTTGGAAAATGGCGAAGAGGCAGGGACATCAGACAGTGATTCTGTACTCGCTGGCCCTTTGATTTCGTCAGATATTTTATCCTTGACCGACGATCTCGATAATCTTCCTTTCGAAGATTTGGCCTTATCGCTCCCGTTCGAAGAATTAACTCTTCCCGACGACGAGCCTGACGAAATTGTAATTGCTCGATTTACTTAAATACCATTAAAAAAAAGTAATGGTGGACATATAAAAGACTAACCTCTTATGATGCATTGGTTTGCAGAATAAAGAAAAGGACGATTCCAGTCAATCTGATTCGATTCTTCGTTTTGATCGGCAAAATAGTTTTAGTGCGACTCTGCATGAATTGGAAGATATGATCCAAACGCCACAACTACATCATGTTCATCCTGGCAGAAGTCTTCAGGTAAATAATTTTCTTTTTTTTCCCACAAAAATAGTAGAATAATTTGGGAATAATGGTTGGTGACTAAATTCTATAACTGAAAAATGTTCAAGGCTTCTCTTGGGACAAGTATCATCATGATTCTATATGATAATACTTAGAACACGGTATTTTTCTTAAAATAAAACGCGTTTCATCATGCTAAATATCCAGACTATGTTTTTTTTAGATTGCTCAGTTTAGTATGTAAAATGTTCTTTAATCATGGTTGAACAAAGTTTTTTTCATGGACGGAATTTGTGTGCTAGGAGCATGAATTTGCCCTTTAGTGTTCAACATCAATCAAGAAATGTACCATAATGCTTTTTTCCCACATGTTAAATCAAGGGTTGATCACATCAATTTGATTTTATGGATGTAGACAATGCAATCAATGGTGCATCACTTCTCATGAGAGATCCGCCTTTCATTCACTTTACTTGTATGCTTCATAGGATATCGCGTACCCATAATTTACTGTGCTTTTTTTTTAACCAAAAAAAAAAGTTAAATTGTTTCCCCAGTTTTCGATATTTTTTATGATACTAAAGGTAGCCCACATCGTTCTTCCTATTGAATATCTATAAGCAAGAAATCACGCATTTCTTTAAAACCTTGGGAAAAGGGCAGAGGTGAAAGTTGGAACCCTTTGATAGTTGAATATATATCTGATATAAAAACATTCTGATTTTGTTGCTCTCTTCGACAATGGCACTGTTTGGCACAAGTCAGTTTTTTGATTGAGAAGCTTATTCAGTTGGTAGGTAAGAGAGGAAGAAGATTAAAAATTGAAACCTGAAAAGTAATGCATATAGACTGTGCGCCTGTGGGGTCCACAAAATGCCAGCTGCAAATCCAAAGCATTGGATATTAGCTGTGACCACAAGAGGAGATATTTAGCAATGGCCTCAAGTAGTTGTGCTTTAAATTAAAACACCTGCAATAATAAAGAATTCAAAACAAGATAGCCGAGGTCCAAACCTCGTTATAGTCATTTCAGATTCTCAGCATGACAACTTTGTACTATCAACATATTATATTTTTCCCCCAAATTATAAATCTACTTGAAAATACTCGAATATTCGAACATAAGTTTGGTTTTAATTATTTTTTTTTAATTAACGTCCAATCTTTTGTGAAATTATCTTAGGACCTCTATTCCAACTGATAAATTCTAACTTTATAAATTTTGTTTGCACTGTGTTGAAAAGTGGGTCCAGCTTACATAATACTGGATTTGTGTAGGAAATTATAATTCACCAACTTTTTATCATTTAGTGCAGAATTTTTAAGCCTATTATCCATGGTATAAGTAGGCTACCTTTGGATCTATAGCATACTGCATATGCTCATTGTTTGCTTGCAAACGCTAAACAATGTCATCATGGCTAAGGTATTTGAGATACTTCATTCAGTATCAGGTTTTTTTTAAAAAAAGGTTTGTTCATAATTGTAGGTGTTCTAAAATACACTCGACCCAAAACCTACAATCTTGTTATTATTATAAAGAATTTTTGTGGGATGATTTGGAGGTTACGTTATTATTCTTTGCGTTGGCACGTCACAAGACATGCTTGCACACGGTTTGTGAGAAACAGTAGATTTTTCACAATTGTTTAGCCAGCAGCATTTAAGTAAATCAACAACCGTTTGGAATTTGCACAGAAAATTCTAAGAGGAGAAACAATAGCAACGAGAATAGAAGAATTCTGACCCAACCGTTGCGTTGGAGAATGTTCTATTCATCATCAAAGAAAACGCTCACAGTTGTTTTTGGTCAGGAATTTCAATATTTTGGCGAAAAACAAAAAATGCATTCTGGCTTGATCGTCATGGTATTAGCTAAATAAAATCGTCGCAGCAGGGTCGTTTCTAAAATGCGAGCGCCATTTAGAAAGCAATTTCGTTGCGAGCGCCAGACACAAGCAGCCAGAATGCCCGAAAGACTCATTTCTGGTTCATTAGACTGAGAAGGCAGTGATGCTTAATGTCAAGAGGGCATTCCTTTGTTAGGCACACAGATTCCTTAATTAAAATCCTGGGCTTCACATTAGGTGGTGGCTGCAGATAAGACCGAGATGATGAAATTTACATTAAATGATGCTAATTTTAATTGTGCAAATGATGCGGCATGGCTCGGGCATTATCGAGCAGCCATCGCTTAACCTAGAATTCTTATATTGCAGTTTCGTAACTGGGCAATGCGAATTTTGAATGCACTGGCATATAGAGCGAGTTAAACTCGGATGCGGGGATCCATACGTGCACGGACTAGATTCCGCAAAGACTGCTTGGCCCATTTGAATGCCACAATTATTTTTCCATTATAACTAATGATTGCATATTGAAATTGAGTGCCACCGCTAGCAGTTGTCGTGACCTGCACTATTGCATTTGGACGGCATATTCAACGCTCTTTTTATTCTGAATACTTCATTATATCGGTTTGGCCGTACATCTGGGGAAGTCTCGCTAAGTTGACTTGTGTCAATTACTGCCTCGGTGCTTTCAATATCCTATCTCTAGCCTGAATACGCTTTCGGACAAAACTGCATTATCACGTTAACCTTATAATATATATGTATGAAATCTGCTCTTTCGGATCATAATTAACCGTTTTTTCACCAAATTTGGACGCTGTTTCCCCGAAGCAATGCCAATTTGGCTGGTTTGTCGTTTGGCAGCCTTATTTGACAGAATAATGAAAATTTCTGATGAGATTAGCTGCTAGAGTGCTGAACACCAAAGCCAGCATTATTGCAAGGTTATGGTTTCTTAGGTCATATATATATTTTTTTCTTTTATCCGAGTATAAAATTCTGGTTCTCGTTTCCACCCTAATCCGTTATCCCACAGATTCATTGTTTCGCAACTTCAATCAAAGGTTGGAAGTTCAAATAACTCTTTCGCTTGGTTTGAAAAGTTGGCCACATCTAGACATTACCTTCGTGGCAAGAAATGTGGGCTTTGCATGGTTCATTAGGCTGTGCTCGTTGGGTTTCTGGGGTCCATCTCTGCTTATCTCTGAGCACCTCCCAATGAGTGTGCTAACTGGGTAATTCCTGTGGCTATGCATCATCTGATGGCTTCAAAGTCATTGAACTCGACGGCGTGGGGTAGGAGGGCTTAGATTTTTATCCATTGTTCGTCGATGCGATACCTCGTCTTTCTCCAGCACCTCTGAAGTTCGCAAAAATCCTGCCTACAAGCATTCGTACATCGCTTATCGACTTTGCTAATTTTGACCGGTTCTCCCTGCGGGCCACTTGCCTAGATTCGTGCCTGGCTCGTTCGTGTCTCGAACGTTTAGATAGTTATGCCACCTAAAATCTTCCATGAGGCTCAGCGTGATGCCACGACGAACATTCCTCGAGTATTCGTAGCCCATTCACTCTAAAATGTTGATACTCTTGCTGTCATGTTACTTCAATCAGAGACTTCAGGGCATGACCATTAAATAAAATGAGGGTAACGAGTTGGATGTGCAAATGTAGTGAAGATATTTTTGCTTCAATTTCAGTTAGATGGGAGTT
>JAQGBW010001454.1:0-25847 GCA_034698625.1 Julus scanicus
ATAGGTTTTGGTGATCGCGTTTTCAACTCAGCTTAAACTTATAAAAAGACTTCCACTGCATCCCTGGTCTCACAAGTGCTTTTAGTGAGGCGGCCATTACATTAGGGGTGTTCCATAAATTTTGTCATACTTTTTTGCCTCTTTTTAAACACCCCCTCACCCCTTTATCACAATTGTCACAAGTGTTACTACACCCCATCCATAATGATGTCCCAACCCGCCGATTACCACTCCCCCAATTATATTAGATAATAAATTGGTGTAAATTTTAAAATAGCAATTATTCAATATTGAAAAAGCTATTCAGGACCTAGTCTGGGCGGTCACCAGTAATTTTTTGAAACTATGGAGATCATTTGGCCCCAACCTGTAAAATGACCACATTTAAACAAATGTTCATTGTAAAGCCGGGTCTCCACCAAGACGTACATGTGCCTACGTATATACGTACATGTATTTAGAAACATATGCAAAAACGTTTGCCATCCGGGTTTGTTTCAGCCGCCATTTTGTAAATATAATGTAAATGTTAGAATTTTACACCTATTAAATGTCTTTAATAGCTGTACAATTTAGATATTTACAAAATGGCGGCTGAAACAAACCTAGAAGGCAAACTTTTTTTGCATATATTTGTAAAAAAACGTGTATATACGAACATGTACGTCTTGGTGGAGAGTCAGCTTAAATTTTTTTATTTGCATATTTTGCATTTTTCATGCACTTTTCTCCAAATGTCTGCCCTGAACTTTTGTGTTTCAGAAACTTTCAAAAGAATCTAAAGTAACAAAATGTAATCAAAAAAATGAAAATGTGTTGTTTTTTTAAAAAAAAAAAAAAGAACGAACTTATTAAGGTTCCACTGAGACCTGTGTTGCTTTTTCTAGGGCTTTGATTTAAAAAATGTTTATGTGCACAGCACTGTATTAAGAGACAATAATATCTATGTTATGTGATTGTTTCCATCTGGAAAGCGTTAAAGGTTTACAAAAAATCGGCCAATTATCAATATACAGTGGAGTTTCACTTATACGAATATGAGGGGTAACAGAAAATTATTCCTTAACAATGTCGTTTAAGTTTTGTCAATGTATATGTATATGTACATACAAAGAAGAACAGAAACAAAAAAAGATGTATTTGATATAATCACAAACAATAAGATACGTGTATAACTTAAGTTACATTTTCAGAAATGTGCTTATTTCGTATTAAAAAACTGTAATTTTAGTTGTTTTTTTTTCCTGCAAGCTACATTATTATATAGGACCTGTTCACAGTCAATAATAACAGACTCTTTTTCGTTTACGTCTTTAGAATAGACAAAATGCTTCACAATTATGTGAAAAAGCTCTTCGTATAATTGAATAGTATTTACAAAAGGAGAGTACATTAAGGGAAGGAACCACTCTTTTTATAAGTGGAAGTTTTGTATAACTGAATATTGTATATGCGAGTAATGAATTACACAGGGTTAAATTGAGTTTTGCCAGGGAACAAGAAATTATATAACTGAATGTTTCGTATAAGTGAGCTTCGTGTAAGTGAGACTCCACTATACGTGTATTTATTTTGCCTTCTGCTGTCTAGAACGCACCATAGATGGCGCTTTGTATATATTTTTTTGTTTGTTTTTTAAGTACAGCGTATTGTCAGGTTTCATATTTAGACCATGAAATTTTAAATACTTCTTTTTACTTCAGTGACCCACAGATTTTCGATGGGTGCAATTCGAAATCGATGTAGACAACAACACAATCTGATCTGATATTGTGTTGAGTTTTGGATCACTCTACCCTTTGTATCCATTTAATCAAACTATGTTAAAATTAGTATTTTTTCCGAACATTGTCCTTTGTTAATTAAGAAAGATAAGCTAGGTCATTACTAAGTTTTCCCGCCAAATGATCAATTTCAAAATGGAAATATATGCAAGGTCCAATAAACGGTTCAAAGTTCAAGGTGTCATTACTAAATCTCCAAAGAATGACTAAAAACTATCTGGACCAATCACGTTCGAGCTCTTAATTGGGATAGGGTCACACATACGCACCTTTTATTTTATATATGTTTGTGTGTGTGGACTGGTCAACAGCAACTGCGTTCTTGGACAACTAATTGTTCGTGGTTTTTCTACTAAATATTTAGGAAATATCGAACTACTCGGACAAAATGTTGGGACCATATCAGGACGATTCGAGCGATGAAAGCCAAAAGGACGATGGAGAGAGGTTTGAACCATCTATAGAAATAATTTGCGAGGGTGACAATGGCGACAAAATCGGAATGTCCAGAGTGACTGGTGACGTACTGCTTGACGAAAATGAGCATGTCAGCCCCTTTGAATTGACCGAAAGTCTTTCCGCGTTAACTGAGGCCGTTAGCCGAATGTCTGGCTATCAAGTGAGAGTGGAAAACGAAAATGAACCGATTGCAGGATGTTCCCACGAAAGTGATGATCTAGAGACCACAGCTTTATTGCTTCCGAAGACCAAAAGGAAAAGAAGGAATTCCATTTATCCTGAAGGTATACTTTGTCCAAATGATTTAGTTTTTAAGATGGCGAACACGAGCTTTTTGTTTGAATATTTGTTTTACAAGTTTTTAATCCGCTATAATCATGTAAGGGCATGACCACAATTACTACAATATGGTCCTGCGCAATTTCCTCTCTCCAGTCTCCACTAATAAGTGTGTCTGTAGCCAGGGGCGCTGAGAGCCAGGACAGGGCTCGGGGGAAAGGAAGGAGGGCAAGGGGCCATGTATGTCATCACACTTTTTTTAAGGGGGGGAGAAGGTTAGGTTTATATGGGCCTCGTTTATTCCTTAGAAAAATTGCATTTTTCTGTTTTCCTGATAATTATAAAAGATCACTTTCAAACATGTAAAATTTTTTTCACACAAATTGTGGTGGCCCGGGCCTCTGAAAATCCCGGGCCCAAACTATTTTATTGTCCTCCTCCCCTCTCGTCAGGCTTGTCTGTAGCGGCTCTAATTAGGACAATTTCTTATTCTTGAAATCTGGCCAGCTCTAGGGAGTTATGACGTCAAGTGCGCCATTGAAACAGTTTTTTGAAGGGAAGGGGGATATTGGAATTAAGTTCTCCCTACCCCCGTTGATCAATGTCCTGCTTAGACAATGTGATCGCCACTTTGGCCCCACGTGATATTGCAACACTTTGGTACCACTTGATATATCGTCACCTTTAACCCCGTGTAATATCGCATATTTGACCCCACGTGGTATCAGCCACTTTGACCCCACGTGGTATCGCCGCCTTTCACCCCTCGTGGTATCGCCACCTTTGAAGCCACGTGGTATCAGATACTTTGACCCCACATGGCATCGCCGCCTTTGAATCCACGTGGTATCAGTCACTTTGAAGCCACCTTTGAAGCCACGTGGTATCGCCACCTTTGAAGCCATGTGGTATCGCCGCCTTTGAAGCCACGTGGTATCGCCCACTTTGAACCCACGTGGTAAAGCCGCCTTTGACCCCACGTGGTATAGCCGCCTTTGACCCCTCGTGGTATCAGGCACTTTGATCCCACGTGGTATCGCCACCTTTAAAGCATCTTTGACCCCTTTCCTGTCTTAACTTTGACCATGTACGTGTTCAGACGTAGTAGGCTCGTGTTCGCCGCCATTTTGTCCACAACTTTTGTTGTTTAACAACGTACGCGACCAACCTAATCACCGATCAACATGTAAGCTAGAAGTCAAACAACTTTCTTTTAATGTTTAGCGCTGATGGATAAAAACGACAAAAACGACGATGAAGAGGATAATTTTCACGATTTATACAACGAAGAATTTGAACAAGGATTTATGAAAGAAATGGTGCCGTTTCCGGGTAATCGTTATGTGCCATCCTTGTCCACCATACCGGAAGGAAGGGAATTAAACGGTAGGCAATGTAAACAAAATATTAAGTCCTCTTCTAGGTGGGTCCGCCCTAAAAACGTACTGAGGATTTAAAATATCGTAAGTTGGTAGCTTTCGTTACAGAAGTTCAAAAGCCCAAAATCGTGAGACTCTCTCATTGCCCCTTAATTGTGTTTACATGTCGGACTACATTTAATAATGGTATCGAACGGATGCGTATTTTGTGCTGGAATGTATAGTACAATGTATACCCGGGTTGTCTAGACATGGGTAATCCAACTGTATTTTTAAGGGATGATCCATAAATTATGTCACACTTTTTTGCCTCTTTTTAAACACCCCCCCACCCCTTTGTCACAATTGTCACAAATTTTACTACACCCCATCCATAATGATGTCACAAACCGTCGATTACTCCCCCCTCCCCCAATTATTTTTTTAAATAATTTTATAATTTAATTTGTTAAAATACTTAAAAATATTAAAGCACTTAATTTTAAATTAATGATGCCAATGTTGTTATTAATAACATTATATTAAATAATATATTGCTATAATGATTGATGAGTAGCAATCGGGAAAAGTTGTAAGTCACTACAAGACCCTAATCTTTTTTCCCAACTGCTATTTAAAATTTCAAATGTTAAAAAATAAAAATAAATTGACAACCTATTTTTTACCATTTGAAATAAATTTTGATTGTGGGATGTCACATTAACGAACCACATCCCCCCCACCCCTTGGTCACAATTGTCACTAAAAAACCCCACCCACCCCCCTTAGGTGTGACATAATTCTTGAATGGCCCCTAAGTGCATTGGAAGGGAATGTATTTTGAAGTAGGCATACAGTAAAATGTGGGTAACTTGGGGCCAATCGAATTCCGCAGTAGCTAGCATTTGGCTACTGTACTGAGTTGCGCTGATAACTGCCCCGAGGCAAAACACAATCCCCCTATCGGAATGAATACTAATTTGGCCCTAAGTTGTCCAACAAATACACATACTCATCATTGATCCTCATCTCCCTCGTGTAGGCACTCCACGATGCAATCCCATCAGATTGGCACCACCTACACTAACTGCCACCACCATCTCATTCTATCCACAAAACGAAATTCAATACCCATACCTCTTGTCAACCCTCCAGACCTCTTTCATTTTTACTAATTTCCCCCAGTCCCCGACCATCTGGCTGCTATACAGAATATCCAATATCCTAACTGACGAACTCTTCCTCCCATCATTCACAACCTACTGTTTCTGATCTTTTAATTTTTGTTATGATTTCCTAACCTTATAACACCCAAATGTAACCCCATCGGGCGAGACGTGCAGTCATGTGGTGCCCATTAAATTCACTTAGTTCTCGCACTATTTCCAAATACCTTGCACTGGGCAAGATGGGCAGAGTCCCATATTGCCTAAATATATTACTTTGGGACAGTTGTCGTTTTGCCCAATTGGGATGTCTTGAGTGGGTTTCAATGGTACTTTTTAGCCAGTTGAATAATCACTCTTCTGTCATATTGTGGTTACTTCGGAATCCATTGACAACATGTTTTCTAATATGGCCATTTTTGTCCTGATGCTCGAATGTTTTGTGATTTCTCTAATAAGGTTTAACTAGAAAGGTAAATTTAAGCGCTGTTGTTAAACCAGGTGAATATGGGCGCATTCAGAGACAATCCCCAGGAAGTATTAATTCCCTGAACGTTATGGGAAGTCCCCAATGAGTCTTTCCCGGGATCAGTTTTCTCCCCACAAAAATCGTCGATCACTTCAAAATGGCGGAATACAAAACAGCTGCACAAAAAGTGTGTGGGATAATTTGTATGGGCCAAGCAGACGATTTATAAATCAGCTAGGCGGGAAACTGCGGCATTTTAGACCTCTAGCAGACGATATGCAGTCGAAAATCCCGGTAGTGTTCCCACAGCGTTCACAGCCATTCTTCCTGGGAGTTTATCCTGCTACTAACCGATTACTTTCCAGGGAGTGTCTCTGAATGTGCCCGATGATGATGATGATGATGATGGTCACTGTTATTTATGTGAATCTCAAATATATATATGTAAAACTGTAGGTTACATTTATCGAAACCATGGCATGAGTGAGGGAACTTGAGATGACCCTGTATAACGTGTTACCCCCATATGATGGGACTACTTTTGGATGGAAATGGGAATATCCATGCACCGGCTAATCTGAGAGTAAATGTGTCGCCATCAGTGGCGACTCGCGTATAGGCACTGTGGAACTGCATCACCCCCTAATCACACGATATTATCGATAACATTCAATATAACGAGTCTTTTTTTCTTTAATTCTTTCTAATTTAATTTATTCTTTATTTATTTTTTAATTTTGTTGACTCTTTAGCCATCCCCCAGTTAATGAAAAAAATTACAGAAAATTTTTGGATGGAACTGTGCGTTTCACAGCTCCAACGGCACAGTGCTTAACTGTTCTGCGCATGCGCACATTAGAAGCTGCACGCCAGGCTGCGAGGGAGAGAGAGCGCAGTGACAAATGGCGTGCTTTACAGCATTACTCCGCAGCACCCACACTCATTTTTCTACGAGCCCCCACTTGCTCTTGAGGACGTTCTTGTTTAATGGTCCCTTATTTGAACCCCTGTCCACATGGTGTCTACATGGTGTGCACATGCCAGCAAACCCCCTCCCCACCCCTATTGAGGACATCTACTTAAACGGCTCCTTATTTAACATGGAATCCATATGCTAGTAGACACATACCTCCCCCCCTCCCCAACACACCCTCTAAGGACGCCTTTTTTGAATTTCCCCTTATGGAATACTTTTTCTGAATTTCTTAAAAAATCAACATAAACTGTTCTAAAGTATCCACGGTTTAGTTTAAAAACAATTAATGTCAACTTTCAATGCCATGCTTTGTACATGTAATTTTTTTTCAATTTTTTGTTTTTCGTCGTCATCGTTGCAAATATTTTTTTTTAAACTTTTTTTATCCACGGTTAGTCTTTGAAAGAAGAAGAATTGTAGTAGCAGGCCAAGTTGACGAGGGCGAAGGACAAGCGCTAAATAACATTTTGAAAATAGGATTGGGATTTCTCATCTTCTCCCTACTTATACTCATTCTTTTCGAAGTTTATAAGCTGCTTACTCAAAAGCCCAAGTCACCTTAGAATACAAGAAACCACATGTAAAAAGAAAGTAAGTATTAAAAAGTGTCTTACTGTCTTCCATGGTGTAAGCTGACACTTCCTCTGACTGTGGTCCACTTCCGATTCTGTTGTAGGCTTCGATGACCACTCCGTACTTAGAGAACTTTTTAAGGCCTGGCAACACAGCTTCGTTATCTCCCTTTGGGTCACTGCTGCTGCTGTCTCTGCTTAAGTACGAGTACGAGCTGACAGACTCAAGATGGCGGTAGCCTATGCGATAGCCCTGGATTTTGCCGTTCCATAATTCCGGACGTGGTGGCTGGAAACACCGAAACGAACATTAACACTGGAACATCGCCTTTTAAAATGATTTTAAGTAACTTTATATGTAAAAGATTTGTCAAGAATTTCGTTGAACTTATAAGTGTATTAATAAAATTGTATTTTATTAAATATTAACAATGTTGGTTTTAGTTTGGTGTGATTTTATTTAAGCAACTATTAACTGAATTGAAACACATTGGTTCCAATGAATCCTGGCACACTGCCAAATTTTTAATCCTTGCAACTAAATAATTGAAACTGGTTCCATTCTGCAGGTGATTTTATTATCAAAAACCTGTCTTAATAATCAACAGGTTTTGGGTAAATGGAAGGGGGGGGAAAAACTAGTGCACGCCCAGCCTTTATGTACTTAAAGCGGTCTCCACCAAGAATTACATTGTATGTATATATGTACACGTTTTTACAAACATATGCAAAAAACTGGTTTGCTTCAGCCGCCATTTTATAAATATATGTAAATATCAAAATTGTACAGCTATTAAACCTGTTTGCGTATGTTTGTAAAAACGTGTATATACATACAATGTACGTCTTTGTGGAGACCCGGCTTAGGATTAGTTTAAGAATTCTGGCAGTGTATTTACTCGCTTTCATACTGTCAAGAAACGTGATGAATTTGAGTAATGAGTAAAAGAGTACAGACTTTAAAGAGTAATTTAAATACAAAATGTGCTCAAAACGTACGAATACAATGCACTCGATTACAAAAATGAACTCGCAACGGGTGAATACAAATCTCCATGTGTATTAACTTAATCTGAAATTGTGAGTACCGATGTAATCCCATGTAGTGGCTAACTTAAGGTGTTCACCTGAACTGGGGCTAAGTCTGTCTATTGTATAAATACTTTTTGTAGTGAGAATTTATGAATTTAGTGTTGTGTTGAGCTGGTTAATCCTGCTGATCCTCTACAGGGATAATTCCCTACTGGTTTGGCCTTCTTTAGCCTTAGTCGCCTTTGGGCCCTCATTAGTCTTTGTTGCCTGTAAGTTCTCTTTAGCCTTAGTTGCCTTTGGACACTCTTTAGCTTGAATTGAATTTGGGCACTCTTTAGCCTTGGTTGTCTTTTGGCCCTCTTTAGCCTTAGTTGCCTTTAGGCCCTCTTTAGCCTTAGTCGCCTTTGCACACTCTTTACCCTTAGTTGTCTTTGGGCCTTGGTTGCCTTTAGGCCCTCTTTAGCCTTGGTTGCCTTTAAGCCCTCTTTAGCCTTGGTTGCCTTTAAGCCCTCTTTAGCCTAGTTGCCTTTGGGCCCTCTTTAGCCTTGTTGCCTTTGGGCCCTCTTTAGCCTTGTTTGCCTTTAGGCCCTCTTTAGTCTTAGTTGCCTTTAAGCCCTCTTTAGCCTTGTTTCCTTTGGGCCCTTTTTAGCCTTTGTCGCTTTTGGGCCCTCATTAGTCTGAGTTGCCTTTGGGTTCTCTTTAGTATTAGTTGCCTTTGGGCCCTGTTTAGCCTTGGTTGCCTTTGGGCCCTCTTTAGCCTTGGTTGCTTTTAGGCCCTCATTAGTCTTAGTTGCCTTTGGGCCCTCATTAGCCTTAGTTGTCTTTGGGCCCTTTTTAGCCTTGGTCGCTTTTGAGCTCTCTTTATTCTTAGTTTCCTTTGGGCCCGCTTTGGCCTTAGTTGCCTTTTGGCCTTCTTTAGCCTTAGTTGCCTTTGGTCCTTATTTGATTACTCATTTCATATGATTACTAATTACTTGTACTCTACTTGTTCTGCATGTACAGTAAGATTCCACTGCAATGTTAATCAGTTCTCGTACTCATGAATACAATTTGCTCTAGTACTAGTCTACGTATGTATGTAGTATTATTTTTAACATTAGTGTGCTGCATATACGTTTAGTACTATTTTCAACAATTTATTGTGCATTTGTTAACCTTATTTTATTTTTATTTTTTTAAAAATAAATTTGGGTTTTTAGAAATAAATGAAGGGCAATGTGCCAATATAAAAATCCACTTACTTTCCAAGTTACCCTTAACTCATGAGAATTGATTGCATCAACGCGTACTGTCATTGGTGCTCCTCCTGGTGCTGAAAATAAATAAAAACATTAAAACAAAATTCAATTTTTAGAGCGAAAAAAAATGGTCATTTTAAATTTGGACCAGTTTCAACTTGTTCACATGAGGTCCATTTTTAATAAAGTTAATTTTCCTCTTGGCCAAAAGATTGAAAATAGACCACAGTCACAGCATGTTACTCGATTTGATAACATCAAAGAAAGCTAATGTCCAGATATAAAATATCGAAGGGGGTCCACCTCTCCATTCACCCAAAAATACATTAAAAAAACCCTGGTAATGCTTTGACATTCTATGAACAGCTGTATAGGGAGTCCCTGCAATTACTACTCAATTTTCTGGAAGTAGGCCTACACATCTTTGTTTTTTTTAGTAAGGGTTCCATATATGATCTATAAAATTGGGTTGCGTGGCCTTTTGATGACATTAATCTGAGATTATTATAATAAACACTGTGAGTCATAATAAAGTAGAACCAAATTAAAAAACTACAACTTTGTAAAAAATGCCTCGATTTAATTGAAATTTGGCAATTACATAGAACCTAAAACGCCACAGTTCATCGAACACATGCAACCACTGGCCACCAAACAGTCCGGACTTTAATCCACAAAATTTGGGGAGTTGTCCAGGAAAATGTTTACAAATCAAATATTAATAATATAGAAGACTCGACACTACGAATTAAGAAAACTTGGATTGAAATTGACCATGCGTATAATCGATTCGTCAATCAAAGAATGGCGCGAAGAAATTTGTGGCCACATTTTATACTTCATTTTTGTTCCTACACTATTATTCTATGTAAGTGTCAAATTTCATTCAAATCGAAGCATTTTTCACGAAGTTGCGATTTTTTTATTAGGTTCTACTTTTTTATGGCTCAGTTTTTAT
Organism: Julus scanicus; assembly: GCA_034698625.1. Taxonomy (NCBI): domain Eukaryota; kingdom Metazoa; phylum Arthropoda; class Diplopoda; order Julida; family Julidae; genus Julus; species Julus scanicus. Next base: position 10,292 of record JAQGBW010001454.1, read on the forward strand.
GTAAAATATACAATTAAGGACTTTTTATCTTGATTTCTTGTTATTAATCATATAAAGTTAATGAAATATTTTTTAATAACCCATAAAGCACAATTTGTCCAAAATTCCAACTTGTACATAAATGACACCCTGTATTTCTCAATACCTTCGTCCAGTGTAGTTGCTGCAACATCTTCGCTGTAATTTCCAATTCCTACGTCATTTTCAGCTGCTACTCTAAAATTATAGCTGATGGCAGGCGAAAGACCCATGACTACAGCCGAAATACTTGTGCCATTCACGATGCCTATTGGATCGTTGTGAGACCATGAATCTTGGTTTTTATATAAAAAAAATGGCAAGAGAATGATTTAGGGATCTCGAAAGTGCCATAAAATATGACATTTAAGATAAAGCCATTCTGCAAGATGTTACTCTCCCTGTACTCTACCCTGTTACTCTACCTAACATAATTAAAATCTTTAAAAAATGGATTTCGATCCTGTGAAATGTTGAAGCAATATGGTGCTGACAGGAAAATATTGTTTAGATTTAGTGGACAAATTCTTAGAATTTTGTCTACAGTTTTATTTGTGTAATTTTACGTAATTTACTATAGATTTACGAAGAGATTTCAGATTACTACTTAAGATGTTAAATATTCATAAAAATATTTTAGAATTTAGTGAATTCATTAAACACAACTTCTCGTATTTCAAATAAATCTTTTTTTCTCGATCAGATATAAAGCAGTGTTAACATTGATGAAATTCAAAATAATCAAGAAGTGAATCTATAAATATAATCAAATTCCTCCAATCTTATTAACCCTAAAGCAGTTTTAAAAACAAAGTGCCGGTTTTTTTTCTTCTGTATGGCATTTTATACATAGTTGAATATTATATTTGTGGTTTTTTATTACAATTTACAATAAAATTTATTACGTTTTATTGCTTTAGATATTTTTTAAAAATTCTGAACTAAATTAGCTTTACTAATATGTAATATTTGTACAAATAAATAAAATTGAAAATTTACCTTTTGTTGGTTTATATTGATAAATATATTTGGTAATGACACTGTTCCCATCAAATGGTGCCCTCCACGACAGCGCCACCGTGCGGGAAGTTTTTCTACCAATTGTTATTTGTTTGGGAGCTTCGGGATGTTCTGTGGGCACAAAATGATAAAATTTGAATTATATAAAATATACATGCATGTAGATAAACAGAAGTTTAATATAATTTTAGAATCGAATAAATTATTATTAAGCTGGGTCCACACCAACGAAAGCATGGCCAAACACGGTAATACAAAATATGAAACACGAAACATTAAAACATGCTTTCATGAACATGTTTCCAAAAGCAGAGGTGTAAATACCGAAAAAAGCAGGAAAAACAGAGCAAAACGTTTCTAAATGATGATGTTCCTACAAAGCAAATAGGGGCAGACCTCGACCTCATTGTCTGAGACCCTAAGGCAAAAAGTAGGGTTACGTGTTGGCGGAGAACCTACTTTTTGCGTTGTGTGTAATGGGGGAGCTAAAAAGAAAAATGGCCGCCGCCTCACTTTAAAAACCACGTGGGTTACTACTTCTGTGCGTTTCCAGTCCACGCCGTCTGCATTGTTATGTTTGGCCTGCCAAACATTCGACGCACTTTCCAAACGAAAAAAATGACGGCTCTCGCAAAATCTAGCAGGTAAAAACTACGAATACGAAAACGGCAATATATCATTGCCGAAACATAAAACAAAGAGTAAATAATTGAAAACCATAACACAATTTTATTTTATTGCATGCGTTTACATATTGGCAGAGCAATTGCCAAAATAATGGCCCACTTTGTTGCGGTGTATGCATCGGCTTATGTGCACACATGCACGTATCGTTAGTGCAATTTAATACGCGGTGTAATTATCGAAACAATTAGGTAAATAAACATAATTTTATATTTAAAACTCGTATTTTATTACAATTTAATTTAAAAACGGGAAAATTTGGTAATTTTACAATGTTTACAGGTACGCACATTCTCTCTGTGTTCGGCAAGTGTGAATCGACACTGAATTGCATGCGTTGTTCGCCAGATGGCGTTGTCGTCGGCAATGCACGAAAGTTCAAAAACTTTGGTTTTGCTCCGTGCTTTCGTTGGTGTGGACTAGCCTAGTAGGCGGTAAACCAAAGTAATGAAGAAAACACAAACGTAATGCTGATGTGCAGAAATTATTTGCACTTCTTTTTATATAATATATCTAATATTAACTTCTGATGATAAGTATGACAAATATTATGGAATAATATACAAATCGTTATATATATAGTTCATTTAGATTTTTTTATCACCCTTATACAATAGTGTCATTATAAAAAAATCTGTCATTACAGATATGTTTCATACATTTTATACAAGAGCATAAAAAATGCAATTTGAACAATATGCTTATTCATTTTTTTCTGGTCTACATACAAAAAATAAAATGTAAGTTGGCAAAAAAAAAGCTTCATTTGCCCTTTATAGAGCTTTATCTTCTTAGACGTTATCAAAAAATCAATATTTTTTTTCTGATATATAGAAATGATGCTTGTTTTTCTTACCTAAAACAGCCAAGTTGATTGCCATAGTGTCGCTTCCGTAATTATTTCTCGAATGGCAAGAAAATATGGCATGGTCCGCTCTCTCTGTCTTGTGAATTATTAATTCAGATTTTTTTCTCGTTGCCAAAGAAGTTTCTTGAACCGAAATCCTATGAAAAAAATATGAAATATTACAATTTAAAGTAAAGCTAACCTTAATACTCCTATATGCTCCTAATTTGCTGTTTTTAATTTATTTTAAATGTAAACCTTAACATACTCTATTGGTGAAGAATAATTTGTACACCATTACAATATTTTTGTTTTAAAATTGTCATGGGGGAGCTATATATGGACACAATCAGAAATTGGCACAAAGAAAAATATATGCAAATACAGCCAAAAAAAATGTTGTAATTAAAAAAAAAGTGTTAAAAAAATGTGATAAATTACCCCAATTTTCACAACCAAGGTCTAATTTGGCTAACAATAAAACAACTTATGGGTTTCACTTCGTTTAAGGAGGGGAAAAAATGAAAATCATAATGAGGAAATAATTGATTCGTTATACGGCTAACTTTCCCGGAACATATCTAGGCTGTAAAGCGAGGTGTGGGTAAGTTGGCTTTCCTTTTAAAATTATGGCACTTTTTCGTTATACGGCCAAAATAATGCTGATAATGAATCTTATAATGCGGAGAAATATAATTGATTTGTTATACGGCTTTTCGCTTTACAGCCAACTTTTACGGAACGTATCTAGAATGTAAAGCGAGGCATATGCGCATACACGTGTCATATCATTATACGGTAGAACCTATCTAAAAACATACTCTTGGGACCACTGAAAAATATGCTTTTAGACAGGTTTATTTATACACTGGTTACCAAGTCAAGACCGGCACATTTTATGCTTTTAGAGAGGCTATTCATTTACACAGGATGCATTTAAGCAAGTTCCACTGTATACTACATCTATATGTCCCGCTATACGACCACTCTTTATACGGCCATTTGCTATAACAGCCTTTTTTAATTATGGCACGGTTTTCGATTTACGGCCTACAATGTTTCGTTATACGGCCAAAAAAAATGCTGTAATTAAAGAAAGTGGCCAAAATATGTGACAAGTTATCCTATTTTGCACAAACAAGGTCGGATTTGGTTAACAATAAAACAACTTATGGGTTTCACTTTGTTTAAGAAGGGGGAAAATGAAAATCGCAATGCAGAAAGGATTGATTCGTTATGCGCCTCTTCACTTTATGGCTAACTTTTCAGGAACGTATCTAGGCCGTAAAGCGAGGTATATGGGTGTAAATGTTTTCAGACTTACATATACTATATGAATAAGATAAAATATGTGACAATCTGGCAAACATTCACCTATTAATAATTGCCCTGGTGAAAAAAAACCAATAGAAACCAATAGAGATTTTTAATGGTTTCTATTGTTATTTGGACACTTTATTAATTTTAATTGTTTTCTATGGTTCCTGTATTGACTTTTATTGGCTTCTATTGACTTCTATGATTTAGCTCTATTGACTGAACAATAGCAAACATTAGAAAACCATAGAAAACAATTGAAACTAATAAAACAAAACAAAAAAATTATATTCATACCAATAGAAAACAACGTTGCAAATAACAATAGAAATCTCTATTGTTTTTTTCACCAGGGTGGAACATGTTCTACCCGTTAAAGAGGTTTAGGATGATTTAGGATCCCCTTTAGCCTCGTTTGGTGCACTCAGCTTTAATTTAGGGTAGCGTTATCTTGCCATACAGAATCGTTTTGTTTAATATTCAATGAAAATTAAATTTGCCTCCGAATGTCCTCCTCACATTTAGGCGAAACGATTTCCATTAAAACTTCCATCTTAATTATCGATTTTCGGCGTCAAAACGGATGTAAATCCTGTTGTTGAAAGTGAACTAATAACCAGGAACTTGTTTAGTCAATTATAGGGTAATCGTTAAAATGCATTAGCCATAAACCTCGTTCCAAAAGCCCCTAGATGCCATCTAAATGCATAGTCATGTTTCCAACTGACGTTTTAATTGCCCATCCTATAATTTAAATGCTCTTCGCTCAAAGTTTTAAAATTTTCATAATTTTGAATCTGCATATTTTATCAAATTATGTCTGGCTTTTCATCGATTCGTTCAGTTGGGACTTACGAGTACTATGGATGATATTATAAATTTAAATAATTTATAAAACTGACTGGTGGTGGAAAACCAAAGTTTCAACATGTTGTGGATAAATTCCCGGGTGGAAAAGGTAGATATATACATACATGTATCAACCATATACAGGGTGACCAAAAAAAGAGGTGTATCTTAAATGGATATGCATAGGCTATACATGAACATGTATGCTAAGATGTGTCAAATTTCTGGTGTAGTCTTAAAAATAACATGTCCATAGCACATGGCCTTTATTTGATTTTTCCACCAGGGAAAGTATTAAGAGTCCATATATTTCTATACTTGGCCAATATCTTTTTTTTTTTATAACTGACCAAAATCACTTATGTACATGGCCTAATATAATTTTTCCACTCAGGATTTTCCATTTGATTTCAACTAAGATTAAATCCATTCCGTGACCAATAAACTTCAAATTCAGCGTTTTGGTTGTTTCTGTTACAATATGGCCTATTAGCAAAATATTGTCTGTTTTCATAATACTTTTAACTTTCTCTGCAAATCAAATTTAAAACTTTTGTAACTACTTTCACTTAAATTATAACTCCACCCTGGTGAAAAAAAAAACAATAGAGTTTTCTATTGCTTTCTATTGTTATTTGGAACGTTGTTTTTATTGGTATGACAATGGTATCAATAGAAAAATTTTATTGGTTGTATTGGTTTCAATTAATTTCTATGGTTTTCTATTGTTTTCTATTCTTCAGTCAATACAGCTAAACCATAGAAGCCAATAGCAGTCATTACAGGAACCATAGAAAACAATTCAAATCAATAGTGTCCTAATAACAATAGAAACCAATAGAAATTTCTATTGGTTTCTATTGTTTTTTTCACCAGGGATAGAATAGAATGTAAACTTCTTTCAAACGGAGGATCCAAACCTGGACAAATAAGCACCGGTGTGCCACCCTGAAATTAAGTTACGGCGCTTTGTGCTCCACAGTTCCAGTGGCAAGGTGTTTGCCTGTTGTGCGCATGCGCATATAGGAAGCTGCACACCAGGCTACGAGGGGAAAAGAGAGCTGTCTTTCCGGCACTGTGACAGATTTACAGGGTTGCACACTAACTAACGTGCATTGGCCAAAGTTCGGCCCTCCGTTTGAAAGGAGTGGCTAAAAATTTTCTGGAGCAGCTCCCCCACGGATTAACGGGGGTCGGATTAGCGCGGTTCTATACTGTATAGAAATAAGCTAATTTTCGTTTCGTCTAATTGTTTATTAAAACCAGGTTATAGCCAAACGAAACACGTTTTAGCCGCCGATTAATTTTATCTGATTTTTCGTGAAATTCGCAGTAAAATTTGTAATTATAAAAGGAGTGGTTATAGATTAGTCTCGAAAGTAATTTTCATTGGATCATAGCCTTTGTAATTTAAATTACATCGCCATATAAAATGACACCTCGACAAAACTAACTTAAATTCGCATTTAGACACCGCGATGGACTTTATTGCTCGTTTTTAATTGCAATTAACTTCAATTTTATGGTTCAAATGAAATTGTAAACGAATTTGTGCAAATGGAGGGACAGCTAATTTAATGAATTTGCCGAGGGTAATTAAACCCCTATTATACAAGGGTGCAAATGAAAATTTCAACGAATTAATTGCCCGTAGAAGCATTTTCAAATTAATGCTGAAAATGCGTTTAGGAAACTAGTGAAAAAAAATGCAATTGCTTTGGGACAATATTTAAGCTCGTGAAAATTCAAAACCACAATGAGAAATTGTGTCCAGTAAACACGGAATTTTGGGGTTTACACATTTTTGGATATTTTTACTTAAAATACTTTTGTTAGTACGTGTACAAACAAGAATGTATGTGGTCACATTTTGGGGGAGGGGGATACGGTCCAGAATCTTGGATTGGACATTTTTGGGCATGTAAGATCACCGGAATCCTATACATGCAGAAAAATTGCGTTTTTACCATAAAACTCGTATTTTTAATTAAAAGAAGGCGCACTTTAGATAAAAACAATGACACTTTTAATGCAGAAAAAGTGCATTTTTAAAACAGAAAATCCTACTTTTACTGTAATTGTATTTTCACCTAAAAATAGCACTTTTAATAATAAAAAAATAGCATTTCTAGAGCTGAGAAATCTCACTTTTATTTAAAAATCGTGCCCTTTAACCTAAAACCTTAAATAAATAAATAAAAACAAATCGCACTTTTAATGCAGGGGGAAAGCCATGGACGTCCACTAATGGTGGTATTTATCAGTTTTTATATTTTCTGATTTCCTTCCTACCACAGTTGCTCAAATTTCATGAGCTTGAGACCGAGGTGTGCCTCAAGTCCAAGAAGCACACCACAACTGCACAGAAAAATTACCAAAACGAGCTCAAGATAGACTGGAATTGTGGTAGAGTGCCATCTCAAGCATTAGCTTAAGCTAGATTACAACCTTATCACTCAATGGGTGAAATTTTAAAACACAATTACAGCCAAACAAAAAGAGATTAAATAAAAATCAAAATTGTTTAAAATTGCTTGATAAATCAGCAATGGTATTACTTTTTCGTTTTTCACTTTAAAATGGTAGATTTTTTTTTAAATTAATAAACAAATTTGAAAAATGTCCGTTAATTTGCACATTCTGCTAGCAGGTGGCAGCATGGGAATGCAAATTTAAACCCGAATTGGGAAAATAAAATAGGGTAATTGCACTTTCGCATTTAAGTGTGATTTTTCTGCTCTAAAAATGAAAATTTGTTAGCATTAAAAGTGCGATTTTTCTAAGGTAGAAGTGCAATTTTTAAGGTAAAAACGCACATTTTCTACGTTGGTATAACGATTTCTATTATATCCAATTTCCTATTTATTTGACACAATATGTCACATAATTCGCCCACAAAATGAATGACTTTAATTGATATTAGAGTGAATATTACAATTAGATTTGCGAGAATAGTTTTCATTTTCAATTTAAATTTTTTTCGTTTTTATTCGGTGTTGAATATGAAAAGTGAAAATTAATTCACATAGTAATAAATCCACTCTTTTAGTCATGGTTTCTGGCATTAAAAACGTATTTTCATTTGAAATGGCCCTAAGCTGGTTTCTTAACTAAATTTATGAGGTAACAAATCATCGAGAGTGGAGCACCGTCTGTTGCCGAAAGCCATATTATGAACTTGGGGTAAGAATTAAGTTAGGGGCACCTGGGATCTTGATGTGGATCAATGGCGCTATCATTCTTCTTCCAAATCATTATAAGAGGTGAATCTCCTTTTACTTCGCACACTAATTTAGCACTCGATCCTTTTCGCACGTTTTCAGTCTTTCGTCTGTTGTCAAATCGTGGTGGAACTGTGAAAAATATAATAACATAATGACGTGTAAAAATATTTCATATTTACTCTTATTTCTTGCAGTTTCATCACGAATCTGCAGAAATGAACCATGCAATATTTTCTGTTGTAGGATTTTTTTGCTGTCACATACTGTACACCGTGAGTCATAAAAAAGTAGAACCCAGTAAAAATCACAACTTCATGAAAAATGCTTCGATTTAAATGAAATTTGGCACTTACATAGAACAATAGTGTAAGAACAAAATTGAATTATAAAACGTGCTCAAAATGTTCTCCAGGTGGCCTGTCTTACGCAAGCCCAGAGTCTAACGCGCAATTCTTTGATTGACGAATCGATTATGCGCAATCCAAGTTTTCTTAATTCGTAGTTTTGAGTCTTCGATATTATTAATCTTAGATTTGTAAACCTTTTCCTGGAGAACTCCTCAAATTTTGTAGTCCACCTGATTTAAGTCATGACTGTTTGATGGCCTGTGTGTGGTTGGGTTCAATGAATTGTGGCGTTTCCCCGTTGCAGAACACATGAAAAATCGTCTCGTTGAAAAATGAAAAAATCCAAGATGTCGCATGTTCGGAACACGTTTTTGTTCCTACACAATTGTTTAATGAAAGGGTTAAATTTAATCTAAATCGAAGGATTTTTCATCAAGTTGTGATTTTTGTATTGGGTTCTACATGTTCATGATTCGTAGTGTATGTGGCCATGTATGGCATATTTAACTTATAAAACTAAATAAAGCATTATTAGACTAATACAGTCCTCCTCTACAACTTTAAAAATCAAGCCATATGTCTATTATGCATCCTTCAAGTACTTTCTGTGTGAAAGACCTTGAAAACATAGTCAACAGTCAAATAGTTGTGCACCTTTAAATTGCGCAACCCATGGCTCCTACATGTTCCCCTTACCTCGTTAGAAAATAAAAGTTGACTAGTGCATTCTGTAGGAAATTTTGTCTACTTTAATTTAGCATAAAGTGGTCATCCACGAAAATCAGTTTTCGAGATATTTTCGTTGTGAAGCCAACCTCCCAAAAGGCAGCAAACCAGAAATTCGGATTCAGCACCCCAAAAAACATATGGAACCGTTAAGAAAAAAAACTTTACCAATTTTGTTTTCAAAAAACTACCATTTAACTAGGCTAGAGAATTTAAGGGGGGGACAGACTTTTCAGTCACGCTGTTTACTTTAATTATGGATAACTCTATAGATATCGTACAATATTCTCATATTAAGCGTTAATAATATTTTGTTTAGTGGAAAACTTAAAAATATAGTGCGTGTTACTTGCATTGTATTAGCACTGTTAATTTATGATTTTACATGGTTCATTTACAATCTGATACGTCTGAAACCGGATGAAAAATAGCTTTAATTTTTTAAGTTATACTCGTAAAGCGAACTATCTTCGCAAGTCCATGTCTCAAAAACTTTTTTCAGCTCATGAATCTGCAAGAACTATAATTTATCGCCTAAATTGTATTATTCTCTCAACATAAGGCCACCGCCTCTAGTATATAACTTTTATGTGGAAGAAAAATGCAAAAAAAAAAAAAAAAAAAAAAAAAAAAGCCCTGAACTATAAATATTTAAAGCTTTTTGGTGAAATTTTTCTGCTTACTATGCACTTTGAGGAAGGCGAGTTTACTAAGTCCAGAGACAACGTTATTGGCCTGGCATAAATAATATCCTTCGTTGACTTCTTGAGCATTGCTGATGATAAGTGAGCCATTTTCTGCTATAAAAACGCCGTTGTCCATGTAATGTATGCTTCTGTAATCCCCAGGAACGTTTCCTGAAACTATAAATACGTCACGTATTACACGAATCCTAATCCACGTTTATGACATCCAACACCTTTGATATATTCTCTTTATAATTAAAGCAATTTGCGCCATCTTTTCGTTACCATATATGGGCAGGGCGACAAATTTACGACTTTAGACAGGTTCCTAGAAATCATATTATACTATATCTATTCCCATATAGTATGTGGCCATGCATGTATCCATATTTAGCCGTTGAATTGTCCATTAATAACCATATTCAGAACTGAATGGTCATAAATAGCCATATATGGCTTTTAAATGTCCATTAATAACCACACATGGGCCATATTCAAAGCTGAACGGCCATAATTGGGCCATATATCCTTGGAGTGTCCATTAATAACCATGTATGAACCATATATGGTCCATATCTAACCTTTGGATGTTCATTAATAACCACATATATGTCCCATATTTAAAGCTGAATGTCCAATAATAATAACCACGTATGGGCAATCAGAAACTTAATTACCATATATATCCAAGTATGGTCCATATATATGGTCCATATTCAGTCTTTAATGTGCATGTATGTATGGGCCATTTTCAAAAACTGAAGGGCCATAAATAGCCATATATGCATGGTCCATATCTAACCTTTGAATGTTCATTAATAACCACATATATGGGCCATATTCAAAACTGATTAATGTACATTAATAACCACGTATGGGCTATCAGAAACTTAATTACAATATATACATATGCATATATATATATATATTGTAATTAAGTAGCTGATATGGTCCATATGTGGTTATTAATGGATATAAAATGCCATATATGGTCCATATTTAGCATTTGAATGTCCTTTAGTAAAAATAAATAGGCCATATTCAGAACTGAATGGCCATAAATAGCCATGTATGGTCCATATCTAACCTTTGAATGTCCATTAATAACCATGTATGGGCCATTTTTAAAAGCTGAATGACATCAAATAGCCATGTCTGGTCCATATCTAACCTTTGAATTTCCATTAATAGCCATGTATAAGCCATTTTTAAAAGATGAATGACATTAATTATAGCCATATATGGTCCATTTCTAACCTTTAAATGTCTATAAATAACTACGTATGGACCATATTCAGAACTGAATGGTCATAAATAGCCATGTCTGGTCCATATCTAACCTTTGAATGTCCACTATTAAAAATGAATGGGCCATTTTTAAAAGCTGAATGACCATAAATAGTCATGTATGGTTCATATCTAACCTTTGAATGTCCATTAGTAACCATGTATGGGCCATATTCAGAACTGAATGGCCATAAATAGCCATGTCTGGTCCATATCTAACCATTGAATGTCCATTAATAACCATATATGGGTCAAAAGCAGAATGACATCAAATAGCCATATATGGTCCCTATCTAACCTTTAAATGTCCATTAGTAATCACGTATGGTCATATTCAAAATTGAATGGCCATAGATGGTCCATATCTAACTTTTTAATGTCTATTAATAATCATGTATGGGCAATATTAAAAAACTAAATCGCCATAATTAGCCATGTATGGTTCACAAATCGCTAAGTATGGTGTATATTTGGCATGTGTGTATACGAAAACATGTACATATCCATGGATAGATAATCATACATGGCCATATTTGGGCACATATAGGAACACAGATGCCATATGTGGGTATAAACTTTAAAACATGCCCAATTACTATAGTACCCTGGCAAGTGGAAACTTCAATTTATATGCCGTCCTCTGTACACATGCACAGTCATGTTCATTACATGTGCAGTACATGTACATTTTTCACTGGCCTAATACTGCAGCCATTTTTCAATCGGTGATATATACAGTAGATTAATTATAAAATTAATGATGCAGTTCTGGCACTTGTTTCTTTTTCTTAGAAATTTCGTTGTTCAGTGACATCAGCTCCTAAAATATTGCATTTTCATGTTGGCCCCATCACCAAAATCCAGCCTAAGTTTTTTTTCCTACAAATAAATTAGGCTGATAAGCAGACTTGCATATGAAAAAAAAATTCATGCATGACTTGCAATATTTTAAAACGCCTTTGTACATAAAGGTTTTTTTTTCTATAGCTTAAGACAAAGTTTGTATTTGGTTACTAAGTAGAAAGATAAATTACATATAAAAACATGACAGTATTCCCTCTCGGATTATCTCTAAGAAACATGGTATAAAACCAATTGGTATTTTGCGTACTATGTACACTAAATAGTGTATAGGATATGAGTTCCATGCAGACAATAACCTGATATTTTTTACATATTTTAAGATATTTACATACTTTTGAATCAATTTTTTAAAGATAATATGACTTTAAAGGTGAACCTTAAAATTTTGTTTGCCAGGATACAAAGAGTGCGCCACACTCAACTACTTTATAAGGCTAACATTTATTTATTATACAATAGAACCTCTGTTTACGAACGTATCGGTTTACGAACACCATTTGTTGTTTCGCTTTATGAACACATATCTCAGGACCACCAATCAAAGGTCCGAGTTTCTGCAAATTGTTTTACTAGTTCCAGCAGAACATTTTGGTCACGGATAAGTTTTACTAATTACAATAAAAATTAAAAATGTTTTAGAATTTCCAAGGATTTACATTAAAATCGATATTAGTTTAAAAAATATAGCCTTAATTGCAAACATGACAAATATTTGTCTCTTGTTTTATTTATGCCAATTGCAGATGCAATTAATGAGAATCCATTCATGACGTCGATTTGAGACTTAAATCATATAATTAACAACAGAATAGAGTAGAATAATACACATTTTCCTAATTGAAATAATGTTTGTTAAAGTTAATTTCTTAATCCTTTCAGACCTAGACAAAAAGTTTTGTAGATGGAATTTTTCTAAACACTATTATATTATTCTTAAATTAATGCAAAGATGTTATACATAAAATTTAATTAAAATTTACCCATAATTAAAAAAGTTTAAAATCTGCTAAAATTTTAGCTGCCTGGTCTCAGTGGTTTGTGCTAAGTTATTACCATAAAAACGTAAGAGGCTTAAAAACGCTGTTTAGGCCAAAAGCATGCTAATTAAACCTGACCAGTAATAAAGTATATTGTTATTAATGTACACCTAATTCTTTAAATTATAAAAATATTACAAAAAATACAAAAATTATGATGGTTTACACATGCAAAACATGCCATTAAACCACACTGAAAAACAAAGAAATAGCAACTGTTGAGACCTGGTGGCTAAAATTTTAGCCAGACATGTAAATGGCAATAAAAAACCATATAAAATTTTTATGTAATTCTAACTGCTGTTCATTAATAAAACTATATACATTTCCTTTCTTTATTATTTCCACACATAAAGCCATGACATGTTTAATACAAATTCTAGGCCAAAGAATGCATAATTTGGATTTGCATTAATTGCAATGGGAAAAATTGATTCGGTTAACAAACTTTTTGATTCACGAACAGGGTCGAGGAACGGATTAAGTTCGTAAACCGAGGTTCCCCTTTATATAATATATATATATATATATATATATATATAACAATGATAGCTCGTCATATTCTGTAAATATGTTCAATTTTTGACCTATAATTTATACCTTCGGGGCATCAGATGATTTGTCATGAGAACATACAATGCAGTGTACATTGTATATTATCAATTCATCAAATTTTCAAACAAATTTGAAACGAAAACAAATAGGTTAAATTATCGAATACAATTTTAGTCAAAGTGCGGTTTAGGATTTAATTGGTGATGTTTATAATGTTTGTTCATATATCAAAAGAGAATTCTTTATGAATGATATGCCTTAGGGTGATATTTAATGTTAAATATTGATGCATTGACCCTGTTCTGCATTAATTTGAAGGCTCTATTATTGAGTGACCAAATAGTCTATTAATAAAGCAGGGTTCTGAAGCCACATTAACCCTTCTTACATAATCCTGATAGCCATCCATTAAATGCAAACACGAAAATGTCTTCGAGTACGAAATATGCTACTTAAGGTGATCCTAAAGTCAACACTAGTATAATGTAAACATTTAAAAAGCATTGTTTTGCATAGACAGGGGCGCCGAGAGCCAGGGCTGGGCCCGGGGGAAAGGAAAATGGGCAAGGCCAAATATTTCATCACATTTGGGGGGGGGGAAGGGGGGCAGAATATATGGTCCTTGTTTTTACCATAGCAAAATTGCGTTTTTATCAAAGAAAATTTGCGTTTTTAACGTGTAAAAAATGCTTTTTACCAAAGTAAAATTGCATTTTTAAAGTAGAAAAATTGCGTTTTTACCAAAGAAAATTTGCATTTTTACCATAAAAAAATTGCATTTTCAGTTTTCATGACCATTCCAAAAGGTCATTTTCAACATTTAACATTTTTTTTAACACATATTCCGGAGGCCCAGGCCCCTAAAAATCCCGGGCCCGGGGTATTTTCCCCCCTTTTCCCCCTCTCTCGTCAGGCCTGTGCATAGACAACTAATTGTATCATTAAAATCGATATTTAATCATGTAAAATAAATCTGTGTAGATTACTCTTCAACAAGACAACTAAAGCCACACACACTATAATAGGCTTACTTTTCGAAAAATGCCCTGAGACATCATCAAGTACACAACAGAGAAAATTTGGTAGCATAACACATTTGCCGAACATAGAAAGAATGTGCGCTCCTGTAAACAATGTAAAATACGTCAATTCTTCTATTTGTAAATAAAGTAAAATAAAACACAGATTTTTAATAAAATTTACCAAATTGTTATGATAATTAGACAGTGTATTTTAGTGCATGCATGAACATAGGCCTACACGTATTTTAGCGCAACAAAGTGGGTCATTATTCTGGCATTTAACGTAAAATATAGTGTAAACGCATTCAAGGGCATAAATTAATGCTACAAATTTTAATAATTTTAATAATTTATACTCTGTGTTGTGTTTTCTCGATGATATATCGCATTTTTGTGGCAGCAATTCCTACTTTCCAGATTTTGCGAGTCCCGCCATTTCATTTCTCCCCTTTGATGTGCATTTAATGTTTTGTTGTAAAATAGTCCAGATCCAGATCGAAATTGTAGTGAAATCAATTAAATGTAATGGAATACTCAGCACATTGATTAAACACATCTTGTTTATTTGAAATACTGGAAAGAACTGAACTTTAAATTCAAACCAAGCTTGTGCTAAAGAAACATGCAGTTCTAGTATGAGCGAACATTCTTGCATGTTTAAAAAGACAGCTGCTGCTAGCCATCTAATTTTTCTTACTTTGAAACTTTATGTGCATCTTAAAGTAAAGAAAAATTTAGCAGCCGATGCCGCACGGCAGCGTACAGGCTTGCAGATACCAATGCGCATGTGCAAATCAAAAAATTGTGCGTTAGCAGACGAATTCGTTTAAAGTGAGTCAAGTGTGCTTGGGCCAACGCCGATGGTCCAGTGGGTTACGTGCTTGCCTCTCGATCCTAAGATGCTGGGTTCGCTCCCATTTCGAGGTCAGTGGGAATATTTACGGATGGGAGAAATTCTTAAAGTGGCGGCTCTTTCGGATGAGTTTAAACCGAGGGCCCATGTTGATTGTTGCACGTTAAAGACCCCTCGAGTGGGGGTGAAAGTCCCCCCTCGTAGGCTAAATTCCCAGGTA
>JAQGBW010001455.1:0-25803 GCA_034698625.1 Julus scanicus
GAGACCCCTCTCGCCCCGCTCTCCCGGAGACCCCTCTCGCCCCGCTCTCCCGGAGACCCCTCTCGCCCCGCTCTCCCAGAGACCCCTCTCGCCCCGCTCTCCCGAAGACCCCTCACCCCGCTCTCCCAAAAACCCTCTGGCCCCGGTCTCTGAAGATGGTCTTGTTTGCATTTTTGCTCAAACAATAATTTCTTCCTTTTTTTCTTTTTAGGTGGCCTTGGTGAGGCAGTTCTGAGTGCCGTTGCCCTGGAGAAGAACATCATTGTGAAGAAGCTGGCCGTTCCCCGCATTCCACGCAGCGGACCCCCGGATGTCCTCTTGGACATGTTCGGCATCAACCACCGTGCCGTCGTCGAGGCCGTGCACGAAATCCTGAAGGCCTGAAGTGGCCTTGCGCAAAAGCGCAGTCGCACAAGTATTATCGGTAACAAGGCGTTCTTAGCTAACATTTAAAAACGTGTTTGTTTCATTATTTTTTTCAATTTACCGAACTGTCAAAGCGCGGACCGTCTCCGTCACGGTGCTTCTCGGTGGCAGATTAACCAGCTTTTTAACTGTATAGTTAGCCAAGCTGCTCTTTGGAGCAGGTTCATCATTCTGTTTCTGCACTAGACTATTTCGGCCCCACCATGTTTTTCACCGGGCATACCCGGAATGCCGACTTTTAAATTCATACGTGCAAATTCAATATGCTCGTTTAAAAAACGTTTATAAATGTTGTTGTCGGCGTGCCTCGTGTTGTTAGTCCCCAAACCAATTAAATAGCATTCCAGTGAAATAAACAAAAAATTAGTGAACATGGATTTTTACTTTTTATGCTTTCAGAACTTCATAATTGAGATTGGGATATTTGTCCTCTTCAAATTTCCCAGTATGCAATCTTAAAATGACCTATGCAGTCATGCATCGTGAATATCCATTTACACACATCAGATATTTGTCAGTTATGTCTCAGTTTGGCGTCAAATCTAATGGAAAACAGAATTAAAATTCCGAACAATATCGGCAGTCTTGAAATTCGGAAATGTGCTTGAATATTTAGGATTTTTAAATTTTTCACCTAACAAAATTGGGAATTTTTCCTGAAATTTATTTCAAAACGCCAGTTTATGCTGGAAATTCTAGTCTGTATCGGGAAATTTCTTCTCATCTGAGAACTTTTATTAAATGAAACCAAGAATTTGTGAAAAATTCTAGAAAAATGTATACTCTTTTTGACAAATATTGTCGTGTAACTGGTCCTTGTAAAAGTAAGGAATGGACCTTGAAATCCTGAATTTTTTCCAACAAATTAACTGGACAACCTGAATGTTGTCATTTTTGTGGAATTCTGGATTTGCACACTACTGGGTCATTTTTGTCGAATGAACTGATGTATCTAAATGGATCTAATCCGGTCATTTGCCAGCGCTGGTGGCCAAGATGTTCCAATTTTAATTAAACTTTTTTTTTTATAAAAACCTGCAAAAAAAAATATTTTTTCAAATTCTGTAGAAAAATACTAGTAATTAGTCGTGGAAGGAGTCTTAAATGAAGTCATAAAATCCTTGAATATTTTACATCTTACTCTACACCCTAATTCAGCCATTTGTTCTAAAATGTGTAGATGTTTTTGGTGCACCCTGTATATGCATAAAAAATGACAGTAAATTATGAGCGTCCCTCGGAGTTTTCGTCGTTGGTAGAAGCGCTATAATAGACATTTAATAATTAAAATACAATGCAACAGATGACATCGTAGACAAGATGGTGACACGGTGCCGGCGTGTTTTGTTCAGCAATATTTCGTTCAAGCAATAAGGAAACATCTGGATTCCAGACAAAAAGTGATAGGTAAATAAAAGCGTAACCATTACTGTGTATTAAGGGCGTATAATTAGACGCGGATATGGAATATTGTGTATAAATCGCAGAGTTAGTATTGATAGTAACTACGTGTTTGAATACTTTCAAAGAATAGCGTAACTGTAGTTACTGTATTTATACAAAGATAAGACTTGCAGTAGGTACATGAATTTTGGTGGACTTTACTCGCACTTCCATCAGTGTTTAAATCCGATGTGTCTCCTAGTTTATATACAATCGATCCTCAAAGCAAGGTAATTAACACGTGGTCAAATTGGACTTGATCGTATCGCCTAGGAGACATATTACAACATATTTGATATGCTGTATGTGTGTTACGTCCGGTCCCAACTTGGGACCCACTTGTGTAAATAAACCTGTCTAAAAGCATATGTATTTACCAGTCTCAAGAGTATTCTTTTAGACAGGTTGGTACTACTATATTCGTATGTACGATTTTTTATCGATCATCCTTTCCTCCCCCTTCACCCACTTGCAATTTTTTTTTTTCTGAAGTTTTCATCAAGAATACATAGAGGTTCCTCGCACACCTGTTTTATTTTAAAACCGAAGTAAATACCTGCAACGTTAATATTTTCATGAGAATTAATTAGCTTTTAACATCCTTCAATCCAACTAAGCGCAATACAGTCTGCAAACAAATGCCATATGGTGTTGAAAATATTCATCTGGAAAAGCACAACATGTCCATATTGTGCTTTTTTTTAAGTTAAGGAGAGCACATGATGGTAGTGCAACACCCACCTTTTTAGGAAGTTGCATGGGAAGAAAGCTTAAGCTAAGTATCGAACAAAAGAAACAAAAACATAAACATCAAACATACACAAAAAACACCAAAACAATGTTTTCAGCATGTTTTTCCAAACATGTGTTGCAAATTGTGTCAAAAAAGACAAAAAGACACGTGTGTACGCACATATGACACATTTCGAGAATCAAGGCTGAGCTTGGCATATTTTAAAATGAAAATCCCATGGTTCAATGCTCTACGTCATCAACTACGTCACGAAACACTTGAAAAACATGTTTTCCTTTGATCCGTTGTTGCCGACAGCCAGAGCTTCGGCCAAGATTCTGACGTCACGTCGGTTCTCGGTTCTTAGTTCTCTGTTCGGCCAAGTGCGAACCAGTCTCCAGTTTTCGGCAACCGAGATTCTGACGTCAGCTGCGTCGGTTCTCGGTACTCGGTTAAGTGGTAATACGGCATTACTTATGGTGGACAATGCCACAAGCCACTCAAAGCTTCCATTGTCAAACGTAACGGTACAGTTTCTACCACCCAATCTAACAAGTGAAATCCAACCTTTAGACTGTGGCATCATCAACAATGTAAAATGTGTTTATCGCAAGAATCTGATTTGAAAGATTTTAGCCGTACGTAGCAGAGACAGTGCAATGTTTTCCGAGATGTTGAAGAAAGTGACTGTTTTTGATGACGATGTTGCTTCATCGCTAATATCAAAGTGCTTCAAACAGGCTGGAATTGATGCCAAGTCTTCACCTGATAAGGAAATTGTTTGTGATGATTATATCTTACCGGAAGTTCTTCAAAAAGAGCTTACTGATAATTATAAACATTTTGACAATGATTTAATTGTACATGCATGTGATGATAATCAGCCAGAATATCATTGAAACTGATGATTCCGATGGAGAGATTAAGGACCCTCACATAGAAGAATCACCAGTCAGTACAATTCATGTGTTGGAGTACCTGGACGTTATACAGCTGTATGTATTCCAAAAACATCCAGAAATGCACCAACTGAGGATAAACATAGAGAAAGATCGAAAATGCTATCATCAATGATCGAAACAAAATACAACAGTCAGTTACAGATTTCTTTAAATAATGAACCTAAAATATAAATATAATAACCTAAAATAATGATTTATGTGACATAATTTTTTAATGCCCCTTAGTTGTGGCTCTTTCGGATGAGTTTTGACCGAGATCTTGTATAGATATAGTTTGAAACAAATGATCTATTATATTACCCTAGTAATCTCATAGATAATTTGTTAATTAATAAGTAGTCAGAGAAATATATTAGCATTGCTATTTGCTGATAATCTTAACAAGATGTTTACTTTGGCCTTAAGAGACTAGTAGTTTTGATGTATTTTCCAACTGTTATTGAAAGTTGCATTAAGCATTGTTTGAAGGGAGTTTAGTTGAGGGGGCAGCACACGTCTTACAATTCATCAGTGAAAGCCAAAAAATCCATTTTTTTAGGGGTTTTTACTGAAAATATTGAGATAACACTTTTTCTACATGCTAGTTCATACTCTACTTAATATTAAATTGCGGAAATACGTCGTAAAATATGTGTATTCTTTCGAATTCTGTCTTTGAAAAAAATTCATGGCAAGTATAGGACTTGAATTTTGCTTGTGCACCGCCTTAAGCAGCTGTAGGAAT
Source organism: Julus scanicus (assembly GCA_034698625.1). Lineage (NCBI taxonomy): Eukaryota > Metazoa > Arthropoda > Diplopoda > Julida > Julidae > Julus > Julus scanicus. The sequence goes on from JAQGBW010001455.1 coordinate 4,289, forward strand.
GCATACCACTCAATTTGGGAATACAAGTATTCGTTGTTAAAATTTAAGTAGGGAAAGAGTTAATGAAAAAACGCGTCATTTTGGTGAAATTTCATAACGAACACATAATCGAAGGTGGTATATAACCTTATCACTTTCAATGGGTGAAATTTTAAAACACAATCACAACCAAACAAAAAGAGATTAAATAAAAATAAAAATTGTTTAAAATAGCTTGATAAATCAGCTATTGAAATTGATTGTCGTTTTTCACTTTAAAACGGTAGTTTTTTTTTAAAAAAATTAATAAACAAGTTTGAAAATGTCTGTTATTTTGACCACGCTGCCAGCAGGTGGCATCATGAGACATTTTTCAAACTTGTTCATTAATTTTTAAAAATCTGCCATTTCGAAGTGAAAAACGACAATGAATTTCGAAAGCTGTTTTATTAAGCTATTTTAAACAATTTTTATTTAATCTCTTTGTTTTGCTGTGATTGTGTTTTAAAATTTCACCCATTTAACCAAATCTGATCCCCCTTAATTAGGCACGAGGGGATAAAAGTGATTAACCTTATCGGATTACCCTGCTTCTCAAATTCTCAATGTATGTTTATAGAAGTAATCTCAGATGGACTCTTGTTCTGTTTGGGGAGGAACAGGCACTCTAGGGAAGGACAGATAAGTTTTGATAATCGCTTCACACAATTTTGACTGACAACTGGAGTCCATTTTAGGGTGCAGACGTCAACGATAAGGAGGCTGCGAACAGCATTTAGATGGTTTTCTGTCTTCTGCAGTTAAGGGCGTTTTGAATTTATCGGCTTTACAACACTGAAGAAAAGCGGAAGTGCATACAGCTTGACTTCAACCATGGACCCTCGCATTGTCGCCATATGCCTCCTGCTCATGGCACTGTGGGGCCCAACCTGCGGCGCCACATTCCCACACTTGCAGGGCGTGAAGACTACCTTCAAGACCAGCCCGGCAGAACAGGCCGCCACCGTGGTGGCGATGATCGCACGCCTCCTGCCACAGGAGCGCACTGGTCTCTTCCTGGTGACTGTTGACCCCGGCGTCGCCGAACCTGATGGCCGCGACGCCTTCGTGCTAGAGGCAGCTGGAGACCAGATCCACATCACCGGAAGCAGCGGCGTTGCCGCAGCCTGGGGTTTCCAGTACTACGTGAAGCAGTACTGCGGCGGCCACTTTTCCTGGTCGGGTGACCAGGTGACGCTGCCGGCGACGCCACCAAAACCCTCTGCTCCAGAGCGCGTGGTGGCTAACGACCTGCTGCGCTACTACCAGAACGTGTGCACGGTGAGCTATTCGTTCGTGTGGTGGGACTGGGAACGCTTTGAGCGTGAGCTGGACTGGATGGCTCTCAACGGCATCAACTTACCGTTGGCCTTTGGAGGCCAGGAAGAGATCCTTCGACGTGTCTATCTGGGAATTGGTCTCACCCAGGAGGAGCTGGACACCTTTTTTGCCGGGCCGGCTTTCGAGGCCTGGGGCCGCATGGGCAACTTGGACGCCTGGGGCGGACCCATCCCCGAAGCGTACTACCAGTCGACGCTGGAGCTGCAACACCGGGTGTTGGAGCGCATGCGTGCCTTTGGCATGACCCCCGTCTTGCCGTGTTTCGCAGGTCACGTGCCGGAGGCTGTGACCCGAGCGCACCCCGAGGCCAATGTTACCAGGCTGAATCCTTGGAATGGCTTCCCTGGCACCTATCTGCTGGACAGCAGCGATCCACTCTTCACTACAATCGGCTCTTCCCTGGTGGCCGAGATGGCTGCCGAATTTGGCGTCGATCACATCTACAACTGTGACACCTTTAACGAAATGACGCCACCATCCGGTGACCCCAGCTATGTGGCCGGCGTGGGCGCCGCCGTTTATGGTGCCATGGTTGCTGCTGATCCCGACGCCGTGTGGCTCATGCAGGGATGGCTCTTCCTGAATTCTTACTGGACACCGGAGCGAGTGCGAGCCCTGGTCACCTCCGTGCCGCTTGGCCGTATGTTGGTCCTGGACCTTCACTCTGACGTGCAACCCCTTTACCAGAATTTCGAGTCTTACTACGGCCAACCCTTCATTTGGTGCATGTTGCACAACTTTGGCGGCGTCAAGGGCCTCTACGGTTCCCTGTCCACCGTCAACCCCGGCCCGTTTGCCGGTCGCGCTTTTCCAAATAGCACCATGGTGGGCACGGGTCTGACACCCGAGGGTATCGAACAGAACGACGTCATGTACGAGTTCATGAACGAGATGGCCTGGCGCCAAGAACCTGTGGAGGATCCGGGCGTCTGGGCCGGTGATTATGCCGCGAGGCGCTACGCTGGCCGGAACTCGGATGCGGACGATGCCTGGCGTCTGCTCTCAGACTCTGTCTACAACTGCACCGGTGTCAGCTACCATGGGAACTTCATCATGATTAGCCGGCCCACCTTGACCCTGCAGCCGTACCTGTGCTACGATGCGGCTCTCCTGCTGCAGGCTTGGGACGCCTTCATGATCGCTGCCGGGAGCTCCGATGTCGCCTCAAGCGACCTCTTCCAGCATGACCTGGTGGATGTGACCCGCGAGGCGTTCACCGTAGGCTTTGATCAGCTCTACGCTGCCTTGGTGGCTGCATACGCCGGTAAGGACATCACCGCTTTCGAAGACGCCGGCTACCGATTGCTAGACTTGCTTCTGGACACCGATCGCATCCTGGCCACCGACCGGCGCTTCCTCCTCGGTGCTTGGCTCGGTGATGCCCGCAACTTGTCCATCAGCGGCGCGGAGTCGGCGCGGTACGAGTATAACGCCCGTAACCAGGTAACGCTTTGGGGTCCCGATGGTCAGATCCTCGATTATGCAACAAAGATGTGGTCTGGAGTCGTGATCGACTACTACCGCCCAAGATGGCTACTTTTCGAGCAGACGCTTTACGAGATCATTGGCAGCGATGAAGTTTTCAATCAGACCGACTTCGACGAGCAGGTTTTTGAGACGGCAGAGGAACCATTCACCTTCTCCACCAAGGAATATCCAACTACCCCTACTGGTGATCCGGTGACGGTCGCCCAGGAGTTGTACGCCAAGTGGCGGGACCTGTTCGACCAGAGACCAATGCCGAAACCTCATCCCCGGTTATGGAAAGCATACCCGAGCGGCCAGACCTACAAGAGACACTGACCGGACCATGTGCCACTGTCCTGTTTACCATTCTGCCATCCTATTGCACAATCTTGTTTAGGAGGGACTTCGTACTATTTTTTTTTTTTTTGGCTGTAGCCTAATCGGATTCATCGTTTAAGAGTTGGAATAAAATTACGTATGTTTAGAGCGGTGTCCTGAACTATTTTTGCCCAATTGTTATAAAGTCCTGTCTGTAACTATAACATTTTGGCGACTAAGAAAAAATTCTTGGGCGACATTGACAGTTGACTTTCTGCTCCTAATTTTAACCCGGAACAGTCTTGTCAGGGTTTTTCTGCATTAAAAGATTACAGATTCATGTTATCATTGTATTTTTTAATATTCCAAGTTCCAACTTATGTTTTTTTGAAAAATTAAATGGAATCCCTGACATTTAATTGAACTTTACAAAAACTTAAATTCCCAAGATTTACCAAATTGTTTCAAATCAAATAATTTATTAAATCTTTGAAATCGAATCTTTCAAATCAAGTAGATTTATTAAATCTTTCAAATCAAATAGATTTATTGAATCTTTCAAATCAAATAAATGTATTGAATCTTTCAAATCAAATAGATTTATTAACTCTTTCAAATTTACAGATTGCTAGACTTGCTTCTGGACACCGAGCGTATCCTGGCCACCGACCAGCGCTTCCTCCTCGGTGCTTGGCTCGGTGAGGGTTTGCCAGAAAACTGAAATTTTACCAAGAGATTTTAAACTCCTCGAGGTTTTATAAGATATTTTTGTTCACTGACGGATCTGACTTATGTAAATGTTACTTTACTGAAAATTGAATTCTCGAATTTCAGCTAGAACACTTAGGGCCGGTCTTACCAACTGTGGTTAAATTTAACCTCTGGTCAAACTGTAGTTAACCATAGTTTGACCTCCGATTTCGCTTTACTAACCGAAGTTAGGGGAAAAAAGGAGAGAAAAGTTACCACTTAATGGCCGGTCTTACCAACTGTGGTTAAATTCAACTTCTGGTCAAACTGTAGTTGACCACAGTTAGACCTCCAATTTCGTTTTACCAACTGTGGTTAGGGGGGAAAAGGAGTGAATAGCTGACCATACTTAAGCCCAACATCACTATGGTTAACTGCAGTTTGACCAGAAGTTAAATTTAACCACAGTTGGTAAGACCAGCCATTAGAATTTCTGTTTAGGATGTGAATGGTGTTAATTTAAGGTATTAGGCAACATGAATGATAATGGTGTCAATGTAACTTTAAGCACATTTTTTGATAATTTTGATTTATTTTTCATTTGCCGTTGACTTTTCTTGTTGTCAGGTGCTATTCAGAAGCGTGAGGATGAACGGACACATTATCGAAGGTACGCCCATCGCCGTGGACTTCTGGAAAATCCGAGAGTGCCCCAACGTAAGACTGTTCTTCTTGTCCCACGTGCACGATGACCACACCAAGGGCCTCACACCATCCTGGCGATATCCCCTCTACACGTCAGTGGTCTCAGCAAAACTACTTGAACACTTTGTGAAGGTAAGACCACTACTTCAATACCCTTGGTTCTGCCTGCTGCATTAGGTCTAGTCGTGGTTTTTTGCCATTTTCTTTTAGTTGCTCGGGTTTGGAACTAGTGCCCTAAATGTTTTTGATCTGCGGTTAGAATGCATGTTTTAGGTACATGCTTGTTTTGCTTTGCGGTATGCCGGTATCCTATATTTGTGGGTATGTTCGCGCTGAAGAACTTTTGCTTGCTTTCTGTTTCATGGTGTTTGTGATTACTTCGGTTGCCATTTTGCGGACAGCAAGACTGATCAAGGCTGATAGACATAAATTAAGGAAACATAGGCTTGTAAAATATATATTGGTTTTAAGGGCTTTACTTCAGGCTATGACCGTATATGTATCTGTCGTTGAATAAAAAATACTTGACCACTAGTACAACATTTGTCATTTTGGTACGCTAAGTTGACAATTTTTCCTAAGATGCACCGAGGAATCTTGTGCGTAAACACAAAGCTGCTGGAAAGTTGCTTCGGTTAACCTATATAACTTTGATATCATGTTTATATTAATTTTATCTTGGTCTACATCCCGATTATTGATATCAATATAGCCCATGTGTAGTGTTCACAAACAAGGCTTGCACTGCTGTGTACTAGAAGTCCACAAAGGTTATCTTAATGTTGCTAAGTTTAACAGATTTAGGCCAGGGTTCCCCCAGACCTGGAAAACCAGGAATAGTCAGGGAAAAATATAATATTTGGGAAAAATTCAGAGAAATTTAATATTAAAATTGTTGAACTTTTAAACGCTTAAACGAATTTGCTGGACTTTGGACACCATATGGACAGAATGAGAGAGTCATTAGCCATCATAGGTTTTCTGTGATTTTCTGTTTTTCGGTTTTTCTGTGGTAAAAATGCAATTTTTGTCCAGTAAAATACGAATTTTCTGCACCAAAATTGCATTTTTCGGGATTAAAAATCTGATTTTTCTGCAGTAAATATTCTGTAAAAATCTGATTTTTCTGCAGTAAAAATTCTGTAAAAATCTGATTTTTCTGCAGTAAATATTCTGTAAAAATCTGATTTTTCTGCAGTAAAAATTCTTTAAAAATGCCATTTTTCTTCAGTAAAAATAAGAATATTCTGCAGCAAATTGCATTTTTCGGCAGTAAAAATCTGATTTATCTTCAGTAAAAATAAGAATTTTATGCAGTATAATTGCAATTTTCGGCAGTAAAAATCTGATTTTTCTGTGGTAAAAATGCAATTTTTCTTCAGTAAAAATAAGAATTTTCTGCACCAAAATTGCATTTTTCGGGAATAAAAATCCGTTTTTTCTGCTTTTATCTTTAGCTCTTGCAATATTAAAGCAATTTGAGATGGTCAGGGACAATTTTTTTAAAACCTGAAAACTTTCAAGAAAGTTGAATATTTTATTTGTGTGGGAGCCCTGAAGACTGAATGAAATAAAATGATAAAATGGTCTTTTGCAGTCCAAACCATAGTTGTAAAATTGAACCATATTTTGATTATGAGATACAAATACTAATTTTTGCTAATTGTTTAAAACTAACAAATTATTGTAGGTGGTCTGTTGCCACGGTACTCTAAAACCACAGCTTAAAAGAAATTCTTCAAAATAGCCTATTGGTCAGTCAAATGGTTCCCATCCTGCACGTGCTATAGTAGCTTTTTCTAATGCTGCTTGGTCTGCTCCGACATTTTTGGTTTCGGGACATCGTCTTTGCATGTTGGTTTTTTAACCAGGTCTTGTCTGTTTTTTACATGAGCAGGTCCCTGCCCACTTGGTAAAGGCACTGGAAGTGGGGACAAGTCACCTGATTCCCTTGGGGGAGACAGGGGAGGAGAGCATGACCGTAACCCTCATCGATGCCCAACACTGTCCCGGGGCAGTCATGTTCCTCTTTGAGGGCTACTTTGGGAACTTCCTCTATACGGGCGATTTCCGTTACGAAAGTTCCATGGCTGATGATCCAGCTTTCGCTGCCTTCCCGGCCATCGACAGACTTTATCTGGACAACACTTACTGCTCGCCGAGCTGCACCCATCCAACCCGCAAGATTGTGGCCGAAAAGATCCTGGAGACGATTCGGACCCAACCACCTAATACCCGGGTGCTATTTGGACTCACCCGGGTTGGCAAAGAAGATCTCCTGGTGACAATAGCCAAGGAGCTAAAAGAGTGGATTGTGGTGGACCCGGACGTGTACAAGAAGATGCAAATCTTGGAGATGTCAGACGTGTTCACCGTGGACAGCACCATGGGCCGCATCCGGGTCATGCCGTGTCACGTGCTTAACAAATCCAACTTCCAATTCCAAGACGCTGGTGATGATTCTTTCATCATTATTTTGCCTTCTTCCTTTATGGGTAGTGACTTCAGGCCACCCTACGGTACAAATAATAACGTTTATCACATGCCCTACTCGAATCACTCCTCCTTCCCCGAGCTTGCGGCCTTCGTATCGAGGGTCAGACCACGTCGCATCATCCCTATCGTTGATGTCCCAGAATCGCGTGCTGATATGACCGCCTTTGAAAATCTGCTGGATCCCACTCCCTGCAAGTCATTCCAAACACCCCCTTCAGTGGAGAACTGGAATTTGGCTGAAGGGGGCAGGAAACTACCTCTGGTGACGCCAAAAAGGACACGATCAGGAGCGCCAAAAATAAGCAAGGGAGTATCTTTTATTGACGACGATTCTATCGAATCCAAGTTAAGTGAGATGGACCATGGTAAGTCAGTGACTAACGTTTCCGATTCAGATTGTGATTCAGACTCTGGCATCTTTGCGGTCCTAAAGAAACTGAAGCCAGATCCAAAAGACAGCAACAATGACCCAAAGAACAAAATTGGGGACAATAGTCTCTCGATACCAGCTGAAGATGAGGCACCATCCGGGTTGAAGTCTGGAATTGAAGTCTCGGACTGTGGTAAAGGTGACCAAGATGAGTCTAAGGTCGATACAGCAGTTGATTCTGCTGAATCGTTTGCCGAGGAATTCTTTGAAGCCCCAGCTAGTCCAGATGCAGATACATCTACGAAAGTTGCTGAAGCGGATTTGACTAATACTTGCTCCTCTGCCAATGAGATTTTCTTAACAGATTTGAACCATCAAGGCTCTGCTGCAGAAGACGCATCCAAGAATGCTGGTGAGGATTTGACTCTGGTTGACTCTTCTGGTACAATATTTGTCAATTCTAATGACTCTCCGGTTCCCCAGAACACAACCTTGGAGATCAATGTCAATACACCGTGCAGTGAAAAGGACTCTACCACCAAAGATGCATCCAAGGATGGAGGTGAAATCGAATCTGGATTATCGGACTCTCCTGTTGCATCTGATCTGCTCATCGTCGGTGAATCCTCTTCTGCGAAGACTGCCAGCCAGGAAGAACAAGACTGCGTGGTCGAATTCGACGGCAGCAGTCAAGTAAGCACCAACGATGGAATTAGCGCTCCGCTTTTTGATGGAGAGCCACCAAATGAATCCGAGAAGAAGATCTTGAAAGAATCACAGGTTTTGGACACCTCCAGCCTTCTAGAAATTCCTGGTCCAGAGATTGCGGTAACGATGGAATCCGAACCTGACGATAGTAAAATTTCAAACGAAATCAAAACTACCAAAAGTGCCTTTATGGATGTAGAGACTGAGTCTGGAGGAGATAAAAGTGACAATGTCAAAAGGGACGATGTTCGAGAAGATTTCATTGGACCTCTGCTTCCTGGCGATGCTGCCGGTGATGTAACCACACCGAGTAGCTCGTCTTGGAGGCCTAAACCATGCCTTTGCAGTGCAAAATGGAAGCTGGAGGAGGCTCTTCAGGAGGCCATGGCCTACCTCAGAGGCGAACCCTTTAAGCCATTTGTTTACCCTGATCAACACATCTGCTTACTTTGATAGTATCGGACCATCGTGGACTTTGTCATAATTAGTAGTGATTCTGCCTTTAATTGGCAACGATTCTACTATTAATTCAAATGGACTGAAATGACATAATTTTATTGGTGTGAGTGGAACAAATTGAAATAAATTAATGAATTTCATAATCCCATTAATCATTTTTAATTATTGAATTGGTTTATAATAAAGCATTAACTTATGTATCAAATGTAGGTAAGTGCTACCAATGAGTTGGATCAACTTGGAAAAAATGATTCGACGGAGTAAACATTTGTTCAACTTTTGTTTGCCTCGTGTATGTTGTTTTATTTTATGAATTACTGAAGTGTTACCAATGTTATTTGGATATATTAAATTTTTTGCTTTCTAAAACAGTGCTTCTAAGTTGTTTTGATTTTTCAACAGGCGGTATAATTTTCGTTTTTGCATTGCTAGATATCTCCAATAAATAACCTGATTTTCATGTATCCATGACTAATTGAATTTCAGCGCCATTTTGTGTGACATGACTTAAAATATCATCTCAAATAACCCAAATAACTAAAAAAATAGATTTACCCAAATCGTTTACAAAAATTTAATAACCCGAAAGTTGAGAAATCCAACATTTTTCCGCTACATGACTTAAAATATCTAAAGGCTGTTCCACACATGCGATATTTGGCGAGTACCGAGTGGCTACTCGCAAATTTCCTTCTAGTGTGTATCGGGTACTCGCTTATTCGCCCAGGGGCTCTCTTTTTACCACCAAAAGTCTGTATTTTGTCCCGAGTCGAAGCGGGCAAAGTTTTATTCGTACCAAAAAAGTTGCACTCGATACACATATATTCGTCGAGTGGGTTACCAATAAAAGATAATAATATATGAATGAAACAATTCCTTAATTGATTCATCGATCAGTTTTCTACAATAGAATTTGTGTGCCGAGATAAAATTTTAATTATATTTGCGGCGAATACAATTGTAATTATGTTTCCGTTAGTACTCGACACTCGGCGAAACACGCGTATGTGTATCGGACTACTCGCCAATTCGGCAAAAAACTCGAGGGAATAGACAGATATTCTGTACTCGCCGAATACACGTGTGACACCGCCTTTATGGACTAATGTTTTTTAAACCATCGCTGCGTTTACAAAATAGCACAGTTTTGCGATTTCACTCAGTTTCGAAAACGAATCTTTATTGAATCTCAAAGCAACTTCACAAACTTTACAACTTGACAATCCTCGAATTCTAGGACTCTAGGGACTCCAGTCCAGTTTCTTCGCATCGCTCAGGTACAAACCATCGTAAGTTGCTGTAGAAATAGTATTAAAAACTTTTTAAGTATCACGAAGCGCAAAATCTATTGGAGGAAGAAGAACTATGGAATGATTACCTTTCCAGTTACCAAGTATTTTGGTGATCGTCGGATCATTCTGTACAAGTCCAGCAATAACCATACTGGACACGAACTGGCCAGTATTTTGGGCCTCGCTCAGCTCTTCTTCTGTGCTGATTAACCACGTTTTGCAGTCTTGTGACTTAAACAGGGAAGTGTTTTTGTCATCTCTTGCAAAGGTATTACCATTGCTGACATCAGAACCGATGATGTTGTTGATGTAGTTTGGCAGAACTGGAAAATGATATTAGATTTATGCATCGGTTGACTCTTTGGACCCTCCAGAGACGTCAGTTAATTACTTACTTTTCCAAGCGGAACCATCGCCCGAACAGAAGCATCCTAGTTTCCATCTTGAAACAAAGATGTTTCAAAACCAGACTATTAGTGTTTTTAATTTACTGCTTGATACAACCACCTGATAAATATGATCTAAAACACGGTGGTCCAACTTTTCATACCGAAAGGAAACTTTGCAATTTTTGAAATTTGTGCAATTCTGTAACTAATTTTAAGAAAGGCTTAACTTTTCTAATCTGTGTTTGAAGAATATCGCTACGGTATAAAACATTTGGAGTTTTATCAAACTAAGATGATTTTTTTCCACTTACGTTGTTGGTAAAATGTCGCACGCGTATACCGCGTCTTTGGTTGTGTCCACAGATATGTGCCTGTATCGAGTTACTGTAACGAAAGCCAATTTTAAACCAAATACGTGGAAAATCTGAACTACGGCTTGATACCAGATTTTTACTTACCATCGTCACTAACTATGACAGGTTGACTGCTACCACTACAAGCATCTGAGAACAAAATTTGCAGTTGAAATCAGCAAAAATTGGTTTGGTCTTCAATACCATCTAGTAGGAAAAAATCTTGCCTTTCTGTGAAATTCCATCACCTAATACACAACCGTAGAACTCTACTCTAATACCCAAATATTTGCTGTCCTTATTCTCCTGTTCGTCTGTGTCGTCGATGACAATCCTCAGCATCCGGCCTTCGAACGGTGTTGCCAGGTCCATCAGTGCCGTGTCCCCCGTGTAATTCAGACTTATTTCCTACATGGGGGCATCAGGAGTATTTTATTTTTTTTGGACGTTTGGTTTTTGGATCATTAATCTTGGTTGGTAGAAAATTACCTTGTGGCCATCGGACCAGTGGGCCCCTAGATCACTATACTGCAAGGTGACGGATGCTGCGGCTCGGCAGCAAGGATCCTTTTGGAATGCTATCCGGGCAACTCTGGTACGGTTGCCAAAGTCCACTTGCAGGTAGTCTTTGAAACTGCTGTCGCGCAGGGCTGGTTTCCAGGCTGTAGAAAACGTAAAAGAACCTTACTAGTTTTCAGAATTCTTAGTTGTTAAAGTTTGTTGTTGGCACGCAGTCTCATCTCTGGTACACCGCCTCTGACCTTACCGGTCCCAGCCGGTGTTCCGATCCTGGCATTTGCAGGTCCGTGATCTGTACTGACCACAGTGGAAGCAGTCAGTTGACAATCTTGAATGATGCCATTCTCCATCCCCAAGGGGTCATAGCATCCTACACAAGTACAGAATCATAGTATGAAATATTTTAATTGTTTTTCAGACCTGGAACATCATTATTCTTTATTGTTGTGATTTTTTTGTGACTTTACCTTCACCCACGATTCCAAAAACGATGTAGAACCCTTTGCCCGTGAACATGGAGTTGTCAGTCAGCGGGTAGAGGTTACTGCCGATGGTCTGGGCGAACATCTTGGTCATGATCCTCCCAATTGATGTAGCGTTGATCATGCCGGCTGTGGGGCCTCTCCTGTTGTACGGGTCAACCATTAGGGTGAAGTTGAGTTGGAAGTAGTCCGAAAATAAGAATGGATTGGTTATCTGGAAGAAAGGGCATGTCGACATATTGATTCTGCAAAGACATTTTGACTGTCATCAAGGCACTGCATGTCAACTTACCTTAAGGGTCACCATGGCATCGTATAATTCACTGACTGTTGTATTGGCTCCCAGATTACTAGAGTAATTCATGTATTTTGGTAGGTACAACCTCACTGCTGTTTCTGTCGGCTCTGCTCTCGATTCCTCTGAATGCCACAGCCGCAAACTTACTTTGACATTTTCACTAAGCGCAAACACAAAAAGTTTGTTACAGTAGAAACTCAATTATCCGGACTAATTGGGACCAGGGGTCATCCGGATAAGCAAAAATCCGGATAATCGAGTTTGTAATGTATAGGGCAATTTCTGAGCTGCCAGTCAGTGGTTAGAAGTAGACGTTATTACGATCGTAACAAGCCAAAAAAATCAAAGGAAAATGTACTCGAAAGGCCCCAAAAATGACTTCAAAAATGTACAAGAAGGGCCTAAAAAAGTGTACATTTTTAAAGATCGCAAAAACGTCTACTTTCGACTTTTGCAATTGCAGTTTTTTCTTGCAGAATTGGAAAGTAGATGTAAAAAGCAAAAAAAAAAAAAATTTAAAAATGTACCCATAGGGCCCAAAAAATATCTTCAAAAATATACACTTATGGACCCTTCGTGTACATTTTTGAGAACATTTTTAGGGACCTTCGGGTACATTTTTTTCGATTTTTTTTTGTGGCGTTTTTATGATCTAAATAACATCTACTTTCTAATTTTGCAAGAAAAAAACAGCAATTTCAAAAGTCGAATTTTCATAGATTTGTAATTTTGAGTTTTGCAATTGCCGAAGAAACCGCAAAAAACTAACGCCGCTAAAAAACTTATGGCTACCCCCTGTCCACATTCAATCAGACACCAGACCATTATACATTAAGGTAGCATATATATGTTTCATGTGTCTTAATCTTGTGCATACGCACCTTAAAAAAAAAAAAAAATTTGGCTCCGCACGTCCGGATAATTGAGGATCCGGATAATCGAGTTTCTACTGTAATTCTTATTTTCTCAATGTTTTTAGAAAAGCTTTTATAAGTTCTGATTTCCAGTGTCAGAAAGATGTCCTAATTAATTAATGTGATTATTTGGAAAATTTGTGAAAACTTATCAGTCATACTTAGAGCGGAATAGTTTTGGATTGAGAACTGTCGCTTCTGCTTTAATGTCTGGCTTCTCGGTGCCATTGCGAATAACTGTTATCATCTGAGTTTCTTCAATGATGTAGCCACTGTCTGTCTCGATAGTGAATATCAGAGGAAATTGGGAGTCGGGTGTGGCTTTAGGGTGATCACCCATCAGAAATTGCACCGAGATGGTAAATTGGTCATCGTTAGTCCGGTTGAAACGTTGTCGATACGTAAATCCTGAAAATTTAATTGTAACGAAAATCATTCTCACAGACTTGTATGAAATCTCGCTACCAGATTGTTTACTCGAACTATATTTTAAAATGCGACCAAATTTTAGTTTGGTCAGGAACTTACCCGTGTTTGTGACATAGCCGAAATCGATTTTTAACTGGTCTTTCTGTGTCGTTTGTACAGAAGAGGAATTTGTGGGATCAACATTAAAATAAGTGTAGTTTTTGACACAGGCAACGTTGATTCCTGCTTTGGACACCTTGATTCCTGTTATGGTCATCACAGCACGTCCACCGATGGAAGCGGCAAGTGCCGTGAAGAGAATTGCGATGCTGGAATCCTGTGGAACGGTAACGTTGACATCAGCCCATGTCTTTAATCCAACCGGTGCCAGGACAGAATCTTTGCTGACTAAATCCGTGGTAATATTCTACAAGCAGCAAAAGCAATTTGTTCGAAATGTTTTTGGAACAGTGTTTTGGTTCTGGGGACTACTACTACTCACCGCTTCTGATGTCGGTAGTGGCGAATTGACACTCGTCATCAACAAAGTATGTGTTTGCAAAGGGATACTTCCAATTGTAGCAGTAGCCTCCACTGTGATGGTCCCCACAAATTTGGGGTCTAGGATGTTTAGGCCAACCTCGATTCTCAACTATATATACAATAGAGGATCAATGTCAAAGAGTTTGATAATGTTGAACTTCCTGTTGTACCTACCCAGTTTTCAGATGTGTCGTTGATAACTGTTGTTTGGCACACCTCGCCGAGCATCATTGTTAGACTGTTGGAGCAGTTTTCACCACTAAAGCAACAGAAAAGATTGTTATTGTGGAAGATACATTAGTTTGTTGTATGCGGTGTCACTCGGCAACATCCAAGATTTGCGATCTTGGAATTTGCGAAGAAGTGCGATGTGTGCTAAAGACATGTCAGTTGTATGTTCTTGTCGTACCCTGTGTTGTCTACTATTGGAGAGATGCTAGAAGAATTCAGACATGGCAAATTTTTGCCAACTTGTGTAATGGCAGCAGAGCAAAATCCAAAGTCATTTGCGGCTATATTTGGATTAACGAATTCGATAGTCACTTCGGCAAGATTTCCTGCAGGAATCTTTATGTGATAGAAAACTTGGTTAGATGACTGTGATGTCTTGGTTTTGGCCATCTGGAGACATTTGATAGTATGACACCCACCTCTAAATCAAATATGATGACTTTGGTAATGTTTACGTGAATATCCGTGCTGCTGTTGTAAGCGCTAAGCGTAGAGTTCGGGGTAGTGGTTGATGTCTTCAGGAAAATGTAAATCCCATGGTTATTTTCCTCTTACATTTGGAAAACATTGGAAAAGTTCAAGTTTGAGGGACATTGTGAAACTTACCATTGGCATCTCATTCGACACTGGGATTATAACTGGAGTGGCAGTACCAGCCGTAGCTCCAATATCCAATTGGTATTTCAGAGTCATATCCCCAACTGCATCATGGCCCACCTTAATCGCGACTCCAACAATGATGGTGTTGTTGTCCAGAACTGTCGTCTCGCTAAAAATATCGTTTCCTGCAAAGTTCACGGAGAAGACTTAGTGACCGGTATAAGCCGGGCATCTTGCGTCAAGAACCACGGCGGTAAATATTTTACCCAAGTTAGACAAGGATCCGAAGTCCAAAATGGCAGTACTGCTGGAATTGGTTTTACTGTCAAACCCATCATAGTTGATCAACGTGTTGGTTAACCGGCTGACATTGCCCGGCCACAGATTTGGGTTGACGCAAGGGAAGTTGTAGCCTAGGTGGATGATGAACACTTGACAGATGCCCAGAATCTCAGTTGCGTCAGAAGTCAATGTCAACTTGTATTTGGACCTTGTCAAGGGTGGGATATTGATGTTGATAAGGACGACCGCAGCAGAGCCGGGGATGGCCGGCGTGTCTTCTGAGAGGGCGCCTTTTGCGATGACCGAGCAAGTCTGCAAGAAATATCAATAATTCATTGTATTCAATTCAATTTAGTACCATCTGTCAGAAAATAAATGGCAGATGGAAGGCTATTCCATCGTCTAATCGCATGCAAAATGAAGGACCAATTGTAAGCATCCGTCTCGGCAGTTGGCATGAAGCTCGGTCAAAAGATTCCAGTGATTGTTTACTCATCATGAACGAATCTTACAAGTCAGATCATTAGAATGAAAAGTTTTGGTAATTTGTGAATTTCTGTTCAAGGATCATCAAGATACAAAATCATCAATTTTGGGTATCTTGGAAATTAACTTTTTTTTTAATTTCATCTTTTTTTTTTTTTTTTTTTTTTTATTTCTCCCAAAGTAAGGTATTGTTAATTTCCAAAACATTTCCATTT
The DNA here is from genome assembly GCA_034698625.1 of Julus scanicus. Classification (NCBI taxonomy): domain Eukaryota; kingdom Metazoa; phylum Arthropoda; class Diplopoda; order Julida; family Julidae; genus Julus; species Julus scanicus. The sequence goes on from JAQGBW010001455.1 coordinate 19,873, forward strand.
TTGAAGTTAAATTCTTACAAGCTTCACTTACTGGTGAAGTCACATCTGGAGCATTATCGGCAATATCGTAAGTTGCCGAACCTGCCCAGAGAGATATATTGCCAAATTGAAACCCGGAGTAAATTGTATATGTTTGACCTGGAAGTAAGTGGTCAAGATATTTATTAGTTAAGACACTCTCGCAAAATCACATCTGAAAATCTGCAAGAGCTTTTGAATTTGTGAGCAGTTAACTAACCAGCTGTAGCAGCTTCTTGATTCGGCAACTCAAAGGCAACCGAAATGACTATTTGTTTGTCTGGATTGCCCAACTCGCTTTCGTCTGAAGTACAGATTGAACCAAATTCTATCCTGCCGAAGTCATTGAAGTCTTGTGCATATCTAAAAGGAGACAACCATGTTTGTGACATGTCCATAGTCATAATTCTGGCTATGACTGGCATGTGGACAGGGGAAGCCATTTTGTAAGTCCACTGATGATGGTATTTTTCAGTTTTTTTTTTTAATGGTCAGAGAAAGAGGAAATGGAAACCAGAAGATTTGTCTGCAGTCATAAATGTACTTGCATTTATAAAACTTCGGGGAAAGTCAGGAATTATGCCTAAATTTGTGTTCAACAAAAAATTTATGCTGGAATTCCCCTTCGAGTTCAGGAAATTTCATTTAATCAGAAAAATCTGGAAAAATGTCAAGGAATTGGCAGTGAGACGGGTACTTGGAAGTTTATAGGATGGGCCTTTGTATGTACCAACAACTTTTCTGGACACACTACTTTAAAAATTCAGGACATCTATTAGGAGGAGGAGGGTCTGGGCAAAAATGGACATGGGGTAGGAGGGGTGGGGGAAGGGGGTCTATTTTTAAAGGAATTTTGGGGACGTCTTTGGGGGATCTCCAAATCTTACGTTTGATTGTATTTCACTTGTTTATTGATTCCATCTTTTATCAGACATGGAATTTTCTTGCCGATGGACATGACATTGGCACGACAAATTCGTGCCTGGACCGACTCGTTGGACAGGGCGGTCATCATTTCTAAGGTCATGGAATTGATGGCAGTCTTGTTGGAGAGTGACACCACAATCTGAATGGAATTGTCAGACTGTATACTGACGCTTGTTGCATTCATGGAATCTGAAATCGCCACATCAACATTGTTGGCGTCTTCTTCGTCCTAAAGAACGATGGAAGTTTTTTTAGTTTACAATTTGGTCTTGCAAAAACCTAAACTGAAAAAGGTCGGTTACAGTTCTGGTGGACAAAGTGGTGGTGAAAATAAAGGTAAAACAGGCATTGGTTGCAATTTATGCAGTGATAAACCATTGTACTCGTAGTTTGTTCCTTGAGGAACTGGGACCCAGTTTGTTCTTTGCCAACATCATTTGCCATGGATTTCTACCGTTGACATCTTCTTATCACAATGCAGAATTGTGCAACAGAGGAGGATTTCCTTGATGAGATTCTTAATCTTACTGATGGGGGTATTATGAAAACAGTCTTGGAATGCTGTTGAAGATTGGAAGGAAAGTATCTTGAGTACTTTAGAAAATTTTAATAAAAAAAAGTCTTGTAGCATTCGTTTACAAGTAAGGCATGTGCTGCAACACAATTGAGAACACTTTTTTGTGCAAAAATTGAGACATTCAAAGAATGAAAATCAAAAAAATCAAAACATTGCAAATAAATTTATTAAAACATGCCAGTACACACGTGCATAGATCAGTTCAACTTCTGGTCATGCGTTCACTGGCCCTTTGCTTCGTTTTAACGTACTGGGATGTCCCCGACAATTTCGACTGTTACGCTGTCTTCCCCGATGACTGATCCACCTTCCACTTCGTATATCTTGACAGCGATCGTTTGGCCATCAGCACCCTGGCTTTCTGGTCTTACTGTCACCATCAGCGTGAGAATGCCGGCAGTATCGTTTCCAGCAATCTAAACTTAACAAGAACGGATCAGCAACATCAGGCCAGAATCAATGTTGCCGATGACCCAGAACCAAGACATTGCTTACCATGCCGGAATTCCACACCCGACCAATGTTCAACACTGCACTGTCATATATACCGTCATCAGCCCGAGATGTTCTTGAAGGTTCTGGGATGTAGGCATAAGGAATGTTGGCGCCATAAGTGCCATATATTCCACAGACAGACATCACCGAAGAGCTCACCGCTACGATAAAAACTGTGTTAATTTGTTTTAATTGGTAAACATTGATCTTTGTTCTTTTGCACCCATGGACATACCGGAGGAAGGGGCAAGAACCTCAAAAACAATGTTTGAAAATTTATTTTCTGGGATCTTGATGTCCACCGCTATTGTTCCGGTGCCTCTTGGTGGAATCGTCACTGTGCTGTTGCGCGCTGTGATGGTTGCCGTGGCTTGCATCTGGCACCATCAAAATATCTTGATTAGCTTATATCTTGATGATCTTGGCTAGCTGAAGACATTCTGATAGTTGAACAAAGCCACTTACCGAGGTGCTGTCATCTCTCTCCTGAACGGTGATGTTCATGATGCTGGTCCAGATGGTCTTGTCGTTTATCATCACTGTAGCACTGAGTGGCAGGATAGTACCGGCTTGACTCTTGTCGTTTGGCACAGCCACCAAGAACTTGAGGATGATCTCATTTTCGGTTCCGTTGGGATTTGTACGGCCTGTATCGTCTGTGGGACCATGGAAGGGTGAGATGTCATGACAACAGTTTGATGAATATTTTCAAATTTAAACTTTAAACAATGTTCTATTGACTAAATGAAACATTCTAAAATCAGCTAGCTGTGAAATTTGCCTACCAACATTGCTGATGTGACTTATGTACATCGTGGACCGGCCGGCAGTCCGCTCCGAAGAGCTCGGCAGGAGCACATACGGATAGGACAGTAGATTTTCCCTCAAGCAGGGATAGTTCGAACCAGCTTCAGACAGAATGATGGCACCGGCAGAGTAGCTGTCCAATGGGGCGTCCATGCTGAAGACGTCGAACGTCAAGCTGGCATATGCGGTCACGGTATATAGGTGCAAGACGTACATTGCGTAGCCGTCTAAGGCAATGGTATCTGGACCGTCAGCCAACAGGGAACTGGGCATCGGCAGTTCCTGCAAAGAGACACCATAAGTGCGAAGGCCTAGATTAAAGATGTTACCGCAAGAAATAAGACGCTTACGGTCGATGCAAGATCGGCTACGTAAGTGGCCTGGGCGATCCAGATGTAAGAGTCGTTGTCGTAAGATGCTCCAGCGACAATGCTGTAGTTGCTGCCTTGAACTACGTATGGCTGGTTGTTGAGCATGACTGCAGCGAAAGAAATGACAATGGTGCAATCTTCTTGTGCCGCACTGGAGCTTGTGGTGATCTTCCCGAAGTCGATTTTGGCTTCGTCACGCTGTAAGAATATGTTTGTATTGAAAATGTAATCATTGATTCAAGCAGGGTCATCTTTGGAAGTCTTTGGAAGTCTTGAAGAAGACAGTACTTACGACATCAGGAATTAAGGCATTGTTGTTGTACTCCGGCTTGATGTCAGTGATGGTGCTGATGACTGCCGGTGGAAGCGTGTCCACCTCGGCTGAGCACAGTTCATACGCCACCTTCTGGGTTTCGGCATCTGAAGTTAGAATCTCGACAGTGAGGTCCATGGTTACTCCAGCAGGGATGCTGATGGTCACTTTGAAGTCAACTTTGTCACCAGGGGACAGTGCGGTCTTGTTCTCGGCACTCAGTTGAACCATCTGCAGTGTCGTTTCGTTGGTCTGCCCCACGGACTGAAATTTTAGACTGAATATTTAGCAACATCCTGGAGATTTTTTTGCACAATCCACTTCTTGCAGATTCTAACTAACTGATATTTCTGAAAACTTTTTACCCAATTGGCAGATTCTGGAGTGGGTTTTTGTGATCCCATTGGAATTTGATGGCCTGAATTTACATACAATTGTATGATCAGAATCTTTCAGATTCTTGAGGAAAATTGTGTCTTAAGAGTCTCATGGCACGTATTTTCTAATGGTTTTTGTAGTTCTAAGTTGAGTTTTTTTTCTCCAGTTTATTGGAATGAATCTTCCAAAGATTCCGAAGTAATTTGATTTCTGAAGATTATATGGATTCTGATTTCCGTGCAATATTGCACAATAATTTTATGCTGATTCTTAAGGAATTTGATGTAAACATTGTCAAGAATATATATTTTCTGGAATGTTGAAAGTAGCTCATTGAAATCTGATGGGCTAAACTTACATATAGTTGTATAACCAGAATCTTTCAGATTCTTGTGGAAAATTGTCTTAAGATTCTCACAGTACGTGTTTTGTAATGTTTTTTTTTCTCCAGTTTATTGGAATGAATCTTCCAAAGATTCCGAAGAAATTTCATTTCTGAAGATTGTATGGATTCTGATTTCCGTGCAATATTGCACAATAATTTTATGCTGATTCTTAAGGAATTTGATGTAAACATTGTCAAGAATATATATTTTCTGGAATGTTGAAAGTAGCTCATTGAAATCTGATGGGCTAAACTTACATATAGTTGTATAACCAGAATCTTTCAGATTCTTGTGGAAAATTGTGTCTTAAGATTCTCATGGTACGTGTTTTGTAATGTTTTTTTTTCCAGTTTATTGGAATATGATTTTTGATTCTTGGAATGCATCTTCCATAGATTCTGAAGTAATTTGATTTCTGAAGATTGTATGGATTCTGGTTTCCGTGGAATATTGCACAATGATTTTATGCTGATTCTTAAGGAATTCGATGAAAACATTGTCAAGAATTTTCTGGAATGTTAATCTGATTGAATCACTTACTCGTTTGCTGATGTGATGTCCACTGAACTGGTCGTCATCTTGAGCAATGGACAAATCAACTTTCTTGGACACTATATCGTCTTTGACTAGTTTTCTTGCATTCAAAACTCCAGATGGCAGCACATTAATGGTAACCTAAGAACATTAAAAGTCATGTACCAAAATAAAACCACAGAATCAATTGAAAGAAGTATTTACAAACCTCCTGTCTTGATTCGTCGCTTTTTTTCTGAGCTTGACTGCCATTATCATGTCCACTGGAGAGGTCGATGACAAGGACATACTCTTTGCCTGGCTGCAGGCTTCTTCCTTCGCGGACAAAGACGTGACCATTGACTTCATCCATCTCAAACATGCCATCCAGGTTCCCCAGGACAATGGAATACCGGATCTCTGAGCATGAACATGGCTTGTCATCGTGGCAAGTTTGAACTTGATCAGCGTCGGACCCAAAGGCAGTAAATAGAGCTCCTGTAGGTACACAACATTTAAATTTCGTAGAAAACAAAGGGAAAATTCCACAGCGAATGTAAAAATTACCAGAATCTTGAGCTGACACCGTAACATATTTAGTTGATGTGAGGAATTTGGGCTGGTAGCGGTCAACTGCAATTTGCAAGAATACAAGGTGTTTGTTAAAAAATATAATATTCTTGTGTTATCAGTTTCCCTACATGTACTTTAGAAAGCACATGAGAAGTATTGATTACATGGTTCACTTACTGTATTGATCACAATTCCGTCCTTCCCAACAACTCAAACATAGACATTGTCCATTGTCGTCACAACTTCCATGGTAACATGGTACTGATCTGTTTTTGGAACTTAATGTTATTTAAGACAGTATTGAAATCAAAGTTTCGTTTTTTTCTTTCTGTATTTTACATGTACCTTGAGCAGATGTGTTCTGGCCCATCACAGTTCGGCTGTCGTTCCACGCACACGTTAATTGTACTTGCTCCTAGAAAAATTACAATACAGACGATTCCGCTTAATTGGGGCAGCCGCTTATTTGGGCCAAATCTCAAATAACATAAACTAACTCAAGGAACCAACAGTAAATTTACATGTTTAATTGGGACAACATTCCGCTTAATTGGGTCATTAAATTTAAGATCA
>JAQGBW010001456.1:0-25795 GCA_034698625.1 Julus scanicus
TTGATTATGAAACATGTTATAAGCATCCATAGCATGAACAAGGTGGTGGGGTGAATATAAATTTTACATACTGTATACTGTAATCGGATTTAAAAACATAACCGAAAATTCCCTAAAAATCAAAGTTACGAGGGGCTGGGAGACAACTAGGCATAACTTTGTATGGTCCAAAAACGACGTTATTGTCCCTTCAGAAAAAAGTTTCCCCACCCCTATTTTAAAACCTCAAAGGTACAGCACCGGGCTAACACCTGTACATAAATTCAGAATAGGTGCTTCGACGGACAGTTTAATAGATATCTCAAACTATTGATAGAAATGGTCAAAGAGGAAAATAAAATGCGCATTGGGCGATTACCATAAAAGTCATGGCACGACTTGAATTATTACCAAATTGGTCTACATGTAAGGATGAGTACACATACATAATGTACATTTGCACTGGACTTGTCTTCCGAGTTACGAAGAATAGTCATTAAAAATTGATACACGAGTTATTCACTGTTCTCACTATTAACTTAAATTGCTTCACATGCTCGGTGACAGGTTTGTACAACATGGAATTTTGATGTTGACTTTTTGTGTAAATCGGCATTACATAACTAAGAAACCGAAGAACATACGCGAGCTTCCATCAAACATACCTAACTTGTCCCATCGTCATGTGATTTCTTCGGCCTACACAAAATTCGAATCATTCACAGTAGGGTCATCCACAAAATACCTCGGTTACAAAATCAACACTCGTGAATCCTCTGTAATTCCATTACCGATAAGAGGTTATTTATGTTAATTTAGGACCAAATACTGGCTTGAATATTATTTTTAAAAGAATTCATGTGATCAATCGTTTTGGACAATAAAATGATCAATTTGAAATACTGATTCCGCTTATAATGATTTTTCAATGATTTTCATCGTTTAATTAAAAATACATTTCCAAACTAATAAAATATTTTTTAATTGTTTCTAAATATAATTGACATATTCAACATTTGAATTTCTGAAAGCTTGCTTCCTACAATGCGATCACAGATTCATGAAATATCCTTATGGACCACGTGTTATCAACCAATATTTTTTTTTTAAAAAAATGAAGGAGTATTGCATCGCATCGTTTAGGAATGCGCAATTAAAACTATTTTAAAATAATTCAATAAATTCCCATTAAAAGCAAAATACATTTCACATTAACAGACCTTATGCAAACATCGCCATTTAATTATGCAAGATTAGTTTCACGTGACTTGCATGAAATTATCTTTTTTAATTTTCATTGAAAGTCACGTATTACTGTCTATTAAGTAACTGCATAAGTACCATAATTGTGTAATTTTCAAGTTGGACATTCCTTTAATTCCTCTGTAAATACCGCAGAATTGTTTTGTTTTATGCAAATTTTTACATCTTAATGCGTGTACTAATTTAGTCATTAATGATCGCTTAAATGCAATGACATTGTCGAAGAAATTTCTTGCAACATTGATTTTGGATTTGCAACCAGTCAAAATGATCAAAAATATTACCTGCAAACATCATCGCTGCCATTAATGACATGATTTGAATTGGACCCACTAGTTTTAACAAATTCTTATTAACTAATTAAAGCAATAACCCTTACAATTCTAACTGGGTGTGGTCGAAAATTCAACACGAGTATTCAGAATTCTAGCTATCTACTTGTAGTTGCACCGAACACATATTAGATGGCGTTGTCGTCAAATTACATGAAACAACATGGAATGCAGTCGGTGCTGCATCTTTCCAAGATATAATATTTTAAAGTTTTGAGAAATAAATTCCTTCCATATTCTGACCCAAACGTGAAATTATCACAAATTCTTTCTATTGATATGATCGTCTCTGTACACATGTAACAAATGCTAGAAGCAATAGCCACATTTTGGGTCAGTTAATCATTATTTATGTAGACAAGTTGCCGATAATTGTTCATGTTTTTTTCCACTATATCTGACTCGTTAGTAGTGAGATTAAATCATCATGGATATAAGCGTTGACTTTTCGAACATACCCATTAGCTTTATCCCCGTTCAACACCCCTAGTGGCGTTAAATGCCTTTGGCTTGACATTTCAACAATGACCGCTTTTAAAGTAAAAGGCATCGGTCATTATGGAAACATCATGCTAACAGCACATACTCCACCAGAAGGTGCTGAACCCTGATAATGCTAATTTCATTCGTTAATTAAGGGTTTATATCGCAACGTATACAACGTATACAACGTATTTCAAACGTAGAAACATTGATGGAAATAAAAGGAATAAAAATAAGAAGCGTATCGGGGAAATACCTTCAAGGCTTAGCACATGTTCAATAAAGCAATTCCAAACGGTCCACGTGGATGGGCGATTTCTTGAAAGTCCAAACACAATACGAAATAAGTGAGCTTTCCCAGCAAAACTACGTAGCACTGCCATAATGCCATTCCATTTCACATTGCACGAACATTACATATTCACTGGACGCGTCTTAAAGAGTTTACGAAGAAGAACGTCATTCTAGGAAACCCGTTTCACGAGTTTGTCACTGTTGTCCCGTGGCGCCTTAACTTCACATAGTGTCAACAAGTTCACATAACGTACAACATCACCTACACGAATCCGAATGTTTGGAGGACGCCATGCTTAATAACGCCACTTCCGCCTTTCTCAATTTATCCATGTTTTCCTGCAAGAGGCGATTGGTTGGTTCAAGTAGCTGTGCTGTCCTGTAGTGCTTCCAAGCTTCGTCAAAATCCCGCTGAAATTTTAAAATTGTTGTTAATCTTGCTTAGTTATTCATATCAAATATTACTGATGATACATTGCACAAGTCCATAATGGCTTACCTTTATATGATAAATAACACCCAAGTTCAGATGAGCAAGAGTAAAACTCGGATACACCTGTAAAGCCATCTTGTAGCTCTATTTAAAAAAAAAATGAAACATTGTATCTAAAGGTGAAATTACCAAGCTCTGCAAGAAATATAACTGTTTAATACTAACCTCAGCTGCTAAATCCATGTGGTCCATGTCCATGAGGATGTTGGCATGGTCAGCATACAATTGAGCACAAGTAACGTCACTGGTCCCACACAGCTTCAGTGCTCGTAGAATAAATCCCAGTGCCTATAGAAATAAATTCACACGTAACATCATTAATTTGAATCTCACTTGCGTTTAAAAACTTGAAATTTCCAAACAGAATTGAGCATATTTTGAAATCTTAACGTTATAATATTTTAATCAAAACTAAATATTTCTCTTCTAGAATTCTTAACATTATCAACTTTATCGATTAGCAAAATCTCAGAATCAAAATTAAGTCAACTCTGGACAGTTTCTCACCTCTGTGGTGCGATTGAGGTGACTACAGAGTAGAGCCAATTGACGGAGAGCATCTCGATGTGTTTCATTGCGAGCAACCACCCAATTAAGTGTCTCCTCAGCAAGGGTGAAGTTTTGTTCATGTGTCATTACTTGTGCCTATTGAAAAGTTGAAAAATGAATATGAAATCATACCACTACCAAAACTAAGAATTCTTTGTTTCAACATGAAATATCTATACCCTTATGTCACATACAAGGCTTCTGTAGAAAAGCAATACAAAAAAAATGTCGAAATCAATGGCAACTGCCAACTGGAACCCATGAATGGATGCAATTGCTCCAAATTAATCAAATACCAATAACCTTCCAAATTGTAAAAAATTAAGGCTCACTAAAATAGCCCTCAAATTAATCTTACTGTGACGTACAAAAACCTCATTGTGAACAGGAGCCAATCAGTATGTCTTGCAATGATGTTAACAATGAAAATTGATGCCAATATCGAAGTCTGGATATTGCACAGTTCCAGACGAAAATTTATGAAGTACCGAAAAGAAAAGTTTCATTTTCCAAGCAACGAAATGAGCGAAATCCAGAAAATATATGACACGCAGCATCCAACAGGACAACTATAGATCACTAAATACGATGACAAATCCAACGCATGAACGAATAAAGTCACCAACAGTTTTAACGCTCGATTGGTAAGCTGCACAAATTGAAAAGGGATGTGCTTTCTTTTAAGACCTTTAAGTGCCCTTTATCCGATTTTCAAATAAACCACTTTCATTTACAGACACGGATTGTTTTCTCTTCGTAAATACACATGTCGACATCCCACGTCCTTAACAAGTTTCAAGCAAAAATTACTAAAGTTTGCTTAGTTGTAAGCCCACTCGTATAGAGTGAATGGGTCGTTTTTCGGTTATTTTTTTTTGTAGAAGTACATTGTAAGTTGTCAGTGTTGTGATCGACTTTATCTTCTAAGTCACATGACCATTAATTCGCCAAATCAATAAGATTGGAATTGAAAACATCTCAGTAATATATAAAGTAGATTCTCTACCACGAAATACAAAAAGTTTCAGGATGCTGAATTGTGACTTATTCAGCCAAAAATTCCGCCAAAAGTAAGTTTCCAACAAAACTTTTCCATCACATTAACCTCTTTATGAAAATCTCAATTCAAATTAAAAGATAAAAATTCTTGACTTACAAAATGCACTCTCACATCCATTTCTTCTGGGAATTCGTCTAAGACTTCCATGAACATTTTCCTCGCTTCCATGTATCTTCCTGTAGTGAAATACAGAACTCCTAAACTATCCATGATTTTGGGATCCTCTTTGATATCTAGAGCTCTAAAAAGGAAACAGATTGTGTTGTCATGCCACTAAAGCCCTTACCAGGATTGATAGAGTATGTCCAAGGGGAATTACTATACCTTTTATATAATTTTTCAGCTTCCTTGTATTTTTTCATTGATTTCAGCAATTTTGCCTTGTTGACAAGTGCCACAACATGATCGGGTTGTATAGTGATTGATCGCTCGTAATTTTTTAATGATTCATCTTTTCGACCTATTTTAGAACAACTTTGATTACTTCTCCTTCAGGGATGTACGTGTATTAGCAATGCAATTTGCAAACGTGAAACAACCCTTTTGTCACGTTGCATGGTTATTGGTTTTTGTTTCAATCACAACCAAGCATGCTATTCCCCATTTATCTGTAAATTAGTGGTATGATATAAAAAAATAGGTTATAGTGCTGGATAAGTAAGTTACTTCGTCGTTTTATTACTTTCCCAAAGGAAAACTCCATAAAATGAATTAAGTATTCAAAATTGATTTGATTTAAAGTTGGCATCAAATGGTCGACTGTGGAGACCTTTTTGTCTCTTTAAAGGTCTTTTTGTTTGCAAACTGACTTTCACTTTGGTAACAAACTTTGAATTTTGATTACTTTTAATTCGTTTAAATTTTATAATAATTAAAGTTTTTCATATTGTATTTATTAGCTAACAAAGTATGATTTCAGATTTCAGAAAAATGGTTTAATACCAATGTTAAATGTTAAAGAATTTAAGTAGCAAATTTAATATTTTGAACCGAACTACTATCTAATTAAATTTATTAAAGTATATAAAACTTGGTTTGGGATTCTAATTTTCTTTCATAATAGGATTATTCATTGCCGAATATGAATTTTCTATTCTTCATCAGAGAGAGAAGGAAAGTGGGTAAGAGTATGACAAGTTGATGATAGTAAGCCGCACGTATCCGGCAAGTGAGATTAAAGACATGCATGAGAATCTCATTGCATATACAAGTTAGAAAGGCATAGATGTACCAACTCCAATCCCTCATTGTCAAATCTAATTTTGAATATAATTATGTTCTTTAAATTGTAACTTCATTGACGTGTCTTTTATTTCACTTTCCAATTTCCAGAATCCCGATTTTCAGGAAAAGCCCCTTCGATACGAACTTAGTCATTATATTTGTCTGATCTAATTAAATTTGTAAAATCGGATTAGACTGAGAGATGAACAGCTGCAATAGACGTAGACATGTTTTCTGCCCCCACTCAAACAAAGGTGATGTACAAGTATAGAACCTATGCAAGGATGTTTCAATAATGGATCTTGCATCCTCTTTCTCTCTCGAGATTTTCTTACGTTTGTTGCCTTTGCAATCCGGACCATTTATAAACTGAGTGTTTTTGAATTGGTCACTCGACTATAGTCAATCTGATCGTTGTTTTTTTTTAAGCATTTTGTTTCACGGTATTTGACAAAGAAAATAATGAATGAAAAACAAAGTCTCTACATGTTTATATATATATATATATATATATATTTGGAATGAGCTATTGTTATTCTTAGTGAATGAATGTCCCAATTAAGTACGCTTTAAAATATACATAATTATGTTTATAGCCCAACTAGTTTTAGTAAAACATTATGAAAAAAAATCGATTATAAAACAATTTTCTATATGTACTAGTATGTTGTTATGTTTGCACTTGGTAAATGTAGCAAAACTAAAATAATTTTTTTTAACTATTTGTATTTAGTATATTTATGACAAACCACAATTCAGCTTACGTTAATCATTGTAAGCCACAAATTGATTCCGGTATATAATTTGGTTTAGTTGGTTAAATAAAATTCTTTACTGCTTTCATGGCCATTGATAATGCACTAAATTAACCCAACTTACTTAACAGGCCATATAAGTGATAATGAGTATGCTTTTTTCCCAAGCTAAAACAATGAGTAAACGGATTTTAGCTGTTAACTGTAACACGTGTACAGGTTTCAAATTCCTTAAGGGGCACCTTGGTTCGTGCGACTCACCAATTTTCTGCAAGAAAGCCCCATAGTTGTTATGAACATCAGCACTGTCAGGCTCTAATTGGAGAAGAGACTTATGGATCCTTTCCGCGTCTTCCAATCTTCCCACCTCACTGTACATCGCAGCTAAATTGGTATAAGCATCTGTATAGGTGGGCTCCAAAACAACAGCTTGCTCCATAAAATGAATGGCTGTGGGCATTTGGCCTTCCTTACTGTCATTGAAAAAGGTCCATAACTTATTGCTCCAAAGAAAATGAAGTTCCACCAACAATGCTTCTTTTTTATCATTCATATCCAAAATGTAAGTTTATCGGAAATCATTAGTTTTAGTAGGAAAATTGAAGACATAAATATCTACTATTTGTAGTTAAAATTTTACCTTTTGTTCAAACAACATATTTTCAATAGAAAATTATATCTTGGCTGGAATTTAGGATTACATTGAGTATTACTGTTGGCAATAGCAACCTTAGAAATAGTGATAAAAATCGATGAATTAAATCACAAAAGAATGAAAGCTTCTTTGCAGTACGTTGAAAATATAAGGTGGTAAAAAATGTAAATTAGAGAAAATAAGAAGACCTGATAGTTCAATTCGCCTAACTCGTTTACTGCAATTGGATGATTAAAGGGAAAGGCAATATGATATCGTCATTACCTTAGAAGGTTTCCCATGTTGAAGTGAGCACGAGCATGAATTGGATTAATGCGAATCGCTTCCATGAAATGAAATTTTGCCACAATTGAATCCTCGACTAACGTTCCTAAATTATTGTGAGCGCTGGCATGTTCAGGCCAGAGTCTAAAATCCAACAAAGGAAAACTATAAACTGCTACGCCAGTACTCGATATAAAGAAAATAAAGTCCATATGGGACTGTGGCGACCAGTTAATTGAACACGTTAAAGATGCACTTGGCCAATTAACTGGTCGCCACAGGACAAAAACCCACCATGAAATAATATTATTCATTATGATAAGGGTAGTGAAAAATTTAGGGGTGCATCGACAAATATTATTTTCAAAACATAAAACAGTAAAATTGAATAACTTGGTAAGTAATATAAAACACAAATACCCATTTAAAAGCAATTGAAATATATAACGTTTGAATATGCAATTTAGTTTACTTTTCCTACGCCCCTAATGTCTTATAATGCCACATATATGTATTTAGAGTGAAAGATCACTTGTTCTACACAATTTGTTCTACATATACATTTATAATAATAACAGAAGAAAGGGCTTTTACCTTAATGTTTCCTTATAATGTTTTATTGCTTCCTGCACGTTGCCCAAGTCGTTCTGAAGATTAGCAAAGTTATAATGCATCTTAGCATTATGAGGCAGGGTCTCCAAACCAGATCTGAAAAAAAGACATTTGTACATGTTTGTACAGTTGTACATGTACTGTATGTACTGCAAAGATTTTCAAAGAAGGCATAACGCGTAGCATTACAATAACATAATATATATATTTTTTATATTTATATTTCGTTAGGGATCATTTCTGGAATTTTGTAAAAAAAACATTAAGGAAAGTAGGACTTCACTATGACATGTATTCGAATATAATATTTGAAAATTTTCCATATTTTGTCTTCACGCCACACGTTCAAACAAGGACTTTAAAATATATACAATACATTCGATGTTTAGGTTCAAGACTAATATTGAATCAATTTGTTTGTGTATAGCGACGGTATGGCAACAGAGACAGCTATCTCAGAATATTGCTCTAAAATCAAGCTGTTACAATTGGTGTCGTTTCTAAAATTCAAGTCGTTTTTAGATTTTTTTTGTTAATAACGAAAGTTATAACGCAAGTATTTACCTGAATAGTGATTCCCTGGTATTCCACACTCTATTCCGACGTATGGTTTTTATTACGAAAAGAAGAATTAATATAATGACGCCTGCAACGACGAATCGTTTCATCTTTCTAACCGCCATTAACTTTTGTACACCATGTGCCACTAAAATGCAAAAGCCCACACTGGAAAGAAAATGGTTTACACTTTTTAAGAATTAAAGTATTTTGGTATATGCAACAAATAATTATTGCACTTTAAAATTAATCAAATTTGGCCACAAATGGTGCTTGGTTTGGGTAAGCAAATGTTTGATTAATAGGCAGAATATATACAACTTACAAAGAGATGAAACTTATGAATATATATGTACATTTAACATAAAAAACAAGTGAATATTTTTAATATTTTAGAATTTCAAGTTTTAACTATTTTTAAACTTCAGCTAAAGATCATATTGAATATGAGTTTTCATTGCATCAAAATCCGCTTCTTCTAACTAATGAATCACGCCGTGTGACAATACAAGTTGAAACGAGAAAAAAAGTATCTTTCTTTTGAAAATCTTTTCAATTACCTTATATACAACAAGCATGTACATTTAAAATAAAATATATATATATATCATAAATCAGATAGACGTAGAAAATGAATGGCTCTTCAGAAAAATTACTCATTCGAAATAAATCTTCTGGAAAACGACCAAAATAATTCTGACTAAGGTTTGTTCTTGAGGATCAAGCCTTTCCTCCCGTTCAAAATAGTAGATACAAAAACACGACAACTTGCTCACGCACATTGTTATTACTGCATAGAATATTATCCTGACTTACTTTTATTGCAAGCAATGTAATTGAAAAATGCAATTAGAGCAAATGTGTAGAAGGCAAGGCAAATCTTGATATAAAATCCATGCACGCAATCTCATGCAAACGAATTCTCAGTATATCAATGGATATGGAACGGCAAAACGCAGATGGAAGATTTCAGAGCTAACTTCATTTCTTGCGTGTGCCCATGATATACCACAAAAAACTGTTTGCAAGTGCAACAATTTCATTTTGAATGGGTTAGATGAAACCTGATTATTTCAAATGGCACATAGGTATACTGCTTGCAATTGCAATTTTCAATCGATTCTAAACATATAATCACTTAAAAAATTTCATGAATACCAATCTAATATTTGGTGACATTTGACCATCCATTGCCAATATATAGTATCATCCAATTTTACAACATATGCGAACTCGTATTTGCAAAAGTAACGCACAGATAGATTTGATAAAGGCACAGCCATTCATATAATTAATCAGAGGGATATTAATCTTTTAGAACAACTTTAATGTACAAACGCAACTTAGCAAATTTGAAAGCTATATAAAATTTCAGAGTGTTTCTACTTGTTACAAAACAATAAACCGAATTCTTTTGAAAAGTTACGTTTGGTTGTATAATTGCTGATGTTGCAAGTTTTTATTGTTTGTAAAAAAGTTGGCAGTGTAGCGAATTACAATTTTTTTTAAACATCACGGATAGTTTAAGGTGGACTAATCCAGATTCGCAGAATTTATCCGTGAGCTCAGTTGCTAGTAATGCAATGTCAGTAATCATGGCCATGCAATTGGACATAAGTAATAAAATAACTGAGGAAGTCTACGTTTCATGCGAGTTTTTTTTTTCCCGAAAGCAATTCTTGAAAACTATCTTTGTTGAAATCAGTGGGATGAGCAAGAAAACAATTCAGTATTGTATTTTAGCTTCATTCCACATAAACCACCAAATTTCGTTAAAGCTGCTTTTTTTTCTAACCGATCGATATGAATTTAGACTCAATATTTTATAGGATGCAACCACTGCAATTCAAAATTGCATCAGAAGCATTCAGCACGAGATTCTTCCTTTGCCCTTATTGAACATGCTGTATATTAGTCCCGGAAACATTCAATATTCTGTGCATGTATCACGCCTTAATTCGATATGCATCATACACAATATGCATATGTTACATAGCATGTAAATGTGCACACATTTAAAAACGTTTGCAACATTTTTCTAAAAATGTTTTGAGATTGGTATTTATAGATGCAGAAAATTTTAAAAATATTCTAATAAATTTAATGAAGAATTCTTACCTAGGAAAATATAAAATCCGCTCTGCGACGACAAAGCCAACCGTGACGAATAAGTTTGAAGCAGGTAAAAAAGGTAGAACAGTGAATAAAAGTCCCAAACACAAGGCACGCCTATCTCCTTCCTGTAATACAAGAATCAATGTCTTAGCCTGAGCTACAACAATGCTGAAATACAAATCACAAATGATTTGCAAAATTAAATCTGTATGTAATTATCACATTTAGGGAGCTGGTCTTCTTGTACCATAACATGGATAGCTTTCGGACAAAAAACCTTAATTTGGTAAATAACTTACCTCTTGAGAAGGAAGAAGTGATCGCCAGGCCAGAAGAATCATAGTTAATACTAATACAAGTGTCGCCAAATTTCGACTGTCCCATGCACTTTCAATGGGCGAAATGCTTCCCATTTGCCAGTCGTAGGATAATGTTATGGGTCCCAACAGCAGCCATACATTAAATGCCAATAAATAGGAATATGTCATGAACCTGAAAACGATAATCATGCAAGTATGGGAACGATGTGCTAAAAAAATAACTGATGCAATAGCATAGAACAGCGACAGTAACAAATGCAATATAGCTTAAAAATTGTATAAATAGGTTCATAAAGTCGGCTCTCATGGAATGCTCCCATAGCACAATGACTGTCCCAACAACGCCACTGATAAATGTTTAACTCTATAAGAAACTTTTTAAGAATGTAACATTAAAGCAATCAATTTAATCTTCTGGATAATACAAGGTTTACATTTACTATGTTTATTTATACCTTAGTAGCGTCAAGGTAAAGAAGACACTAGCATTTAATTAAGTCAGTCCCACGTCTATTGCATGTGTATGCAGCATATTACATGAAAATGTCTGCTTACCTTGTCTGCCAAATTGGCGCAAAAGATGTTGGATTATCTTGTTCAGAAAATTGTGGCACTGTGCCATCCAACATCCAAATTCGGAATGTAATTAGCAATACTGCCTGAAATAGAAAACAATTAACGTATATTTTTACATTACAAGACATTTAAAGTCTACTTGGAAATTACATTTTACATTTACAGAAAACATCGAAAAATATAGTTTTGTACTTTTCATCGTAAACGCGAATACCGGGAAGGAAATCGGGGTTTTCATTGTAAAGTTTTGGCAATATTTATGCAGTGGTCAGCAAAATAACGTTATACAAATATTCTTGTCTAACCGCACCCAGGTTTATTTACCACAAACATAACGTGCGTAGGTTGAAACATGAAATAATCTATTGCTTGTGCTCGCAATGGCCATTTCTGAAGCGAAAGGAAGTAACATCTGCGGTGATAAAATT
The DNA here is from genome assembly GCA_034698625.1 of Julus scanicus. Taxonomy (NCBI): domain Eukaryota; kingdom Metazoa; phylum Arthropoda; class Diplopoda; order Julida; family Julidae; genus Julus; species Julus scanicus. Next base: position 11,961 of record JAQGBW010001456.1, read on the forward strand.
GCAATAAATCCCTATGAAATTAATATAAGTTTATAGTCATTTAATAAAATATGGTGGCACGCTTTTATAATAGATTCAATCTAGCAACCAGTTACAGTTGCTCATAATAATTTTTTTTTTTTTCAATATTCAACCACACGGAATTTTGCGTGTCCAAAATATTCATGTCAACTCATTCCACGATTTCATTACCACGAATTTATGGCAATCACATTAATGTAAATATAAACGGCGAATCAAAATTCACATTGCTAACGAAAAACTTGAAATGAAGTGATTTGTATTTTTTTAAATTTTTTCTTTATGGCCTATACATTAGATTCCTTCAACTCATGGAGATGTTGTAATAGTGCATAGTTCATGAATTATTCAACCTCGTTTCTGAAAACAGCTGTTACTTGTTTAACATATGCATGTAGGTATTTGCTAGACATAAGGATAATAACTACTGTGCCTTGTTTTGAATTACACACAGTATAACAATTAATACATGTAACTTTTGTATTATATAAAGCAAATAATGCTGTAAAATGTACATGTAAGTAATGATGCGTAGAATGCATTGTATATAATATGTCCATATAGTTTATATTGCTCTTGTGGAATTCCCTTGATAAAAATTTCAAAATGATAAATATGAAATGCAGCCCTGGGCCCTACATAAGTAAATAAAGTTATTCATCAAAAGTTAATTCAGATTGCCTCAATAGCCTACGTTTAATACTTTATGAATATACAATTTTACATGCATAGTAATATCAAAATTGCTTGCTTACCATTATTATTGTGATGACTAAATGAATGAATATAGGCGCACATGGATAAATGTTATTCCAATTATGAAGAATGCTAGAAGTAAATATAGTTATTCTATACAAACAGTGTTGTTATGCTTGGTTAAGTTGGCAGAAATATATACATATTTATATTCGAAATACCAATCATAAATAAACAATAAATGCTATCATCTAATCGATATTATTGAGATAAATTATTTCTCTGAATATTGGAATGAGAAACCCTTAATGCCTCTTACTTCTGGCAACATGCAGGATTAAATTTAAGTCCAATTCTGATCTATTGAGATCTTTTGGCATAATACTACTATACACCTCAACATATACCGCAACAGAAATGCTAAAAAATGCGTATATGATGATATATAGTCGAATAATTTGCATCTATAAATTATAAATGGGAAACTTCATAAACATGTAGCTCAGTTTGCTGCATGTTATAGTATAATTCCTGTATTTATAATACGTGTACATCTTTTTTCCTTCTTATAAAGTGTCTTGTCAGTGAAGACAATTATCAATACTATGCCGGCTTTTATAGACACAAAATAGTTGTCAGACTAAAATCGATTAAAGAACATGTTATATCATTGATCAATACCAGGATGAAACGCAAAAGCCTTGAAATGAAGGTGGGATATAGAATGATTTCGCATAGAAGTAAATAAAGAGAACACAATCAAATAGAGAGATAGATAATTTTAGTCGAGCAACTCGAATACAAAGATCCTTTCGTTGTATGGATTTTATTTCCAGCATAATCCTAAGAGGATTCAGGTTTGGAGGACCAATTAGCTTGAACCTTTATTTAGACAGTGACTCCGAAAGCAGATTGCTGCTTATACTTTAAAATTGTTAGTGTGTAATTTATATTATCAACAAAACTCCATCACAACTTCACAAGTGCATTTGCTTTATAAATATCCAAGGCATAAATTCTCACATTAGCCTTAATTTATTTGATTTTCATTATATTTTGCAAAAAATAAATCTGAAGATCAATTTAGCTTCTTTGTTTTTGTATAAAATTACATAGTTTGCATGTTGAAGAAGTGATTATGTAAAGCAAGGGTAAATATCAAGCACATTTTTAAGTCGCACGTTTTTATTTTATTAGGTTTTTTAAATCATGCTTGAACGATAAAAGCAAATTTATTTTCTGCAGGTGGTTTATAGTGGCTATCTTCGAAACTGCTTCGCTACCTAAGAACTAGTACTTTAGTTTAAAAAAGCTATAAGGCCTGCACGAATATAGCATTGGAATTTTTATAGCGTTTCAGCATAATGTTGTAAAAGTCTTATCACCCAAAATGACGAGTCTACTCCCACTTTGTTCTTTATGTCAAAAGCTTTAAATTTTTGCATGAATTTCACGCAGTATTTTCGCAAAGCATTCATGTGGCGAATAACATACCAGATGCCTGGAATTTACAAAGAAAGCGAAGCCCATAGAGTGAACACAAAAAGCACTCAAGACAAAAATGCCCATCTATAAAATTTTATATCCTCGATGTCCACCATGAAATCAATCGAGATTTTGCCACATTTACCCCGCATAGTCGACCTAAAACATGCTTTCAAAGACTCGTTAAATTGAAGGTATTTTGAAGAAAGAAAATAAGTATTTTGAACTAAAAAACTTAACATAAATGTTAATATTTTAAAAAACAAGTCCGTTAAACTATATTGCAATATTCATGAAAAATACGGGTATAATCTTAGTATTATACAATTCATTATGACACTGCATAATCTTATTTACAGCTGATACGAAAGCATCAGGGAGTTGCAATGTAAATAAATGGCTTTATTTGAAAAATACACATGCAAAACAGTGTTGTTTATCAAACAGATATACAGTATAAATTAACTGATTCTAGTAAAAAACAGTTAGTTTTAATCTATTAGTTTATTATTGAAAAATGGTTGATATATATTCATAAAACCTTACATTTATATCACTTGTATACGATTATGTTTACATAAATGTGATTAAACATATGGTGGCACTCTAAAGAAATAGAATATCAAATTACATTAAGCTTACCTTCGTAGTTGTTTTTCATGTAGAAAGATATCATAGCATATGATCACTCCCAGCACAGTTACACCATGCTCTTTGGCCAACATAGCCATCAGTGCCAATATTAATGAGATATAAAAATATGGTGAAGTAATGGAATAGCATCGAGCTGATTTATATTTTTCTTCAATATTCATGTTTCTGAAAGTCAAAGTTAATACATAATGAATAACCTTTCGAATCAAAACTTTTTTGCTACACTGCAAATATGTCCATAATTTTGATTATAATAAAAATAGACACTTAATAATTATCACTACTTACAGGATACTACTTATTAGTTAACGTTTATTTGTATTTTATTTACCTGAAGAAATTTTTAAAATGAAAAGGTGAAGTATACCAAGCAATTTTTCTAACTGTTTCAGGGTAAGATCCACAATTTTGAATGTAATATATCTAGTATTTACAAAATACTAGGACAATATCTGAGCATTTTGAATTACCTTAGGAAGTATTTTTTGTATAATTTCATTTAAGATAATTTGTAACCATGGTTGACGTAAAAAACTATCTGGTGTCACTGTTTAAGAACCAAAATGAATAACGTCCTTTTTCCTGCGTTCCTTTAAAATCACAAGTTACAGCTCAAGAATACATGCCAATCCATGCCAATGTCATTGAACAATTTCCTTGAAATTCCAATACTCGTTTTCGTTATTACAAAGTTGGTTAGTGCCTTTCTGCAATACCAGGTGAAAAACAGCATAAAAGATCTGGCCTGTCAATCTTCATAAGTGATATAGTGCACAACGACCCTCGCACAAAATCAAATAATACAGCCGTAATTCACTCCTGGAATGACTTCTGGAATGCCCAATAAGCAAGACATGGAGAAAAGGAGGTGTGAAGCTTAGGTCAGTGTCAAATGATCCAGAACCGTATCCCTTCACTATTCTGACTACCAAGTAGTAGTACTTCATGACATGCCCAGCATAGTCCCTTCGCAGATGACCTACATCGTGGTGGCATTTTTATACGAGGCCATCCAATCTTATATGCAATGGTATCTAAAAGTAGCCTACTCCACACAATTGGCCAGTCCATCCTCATATTCTCCTGGTCAATGCCTAATCGATTTTCAATCTGTGTTTCCCAAACTCATCTTTTCTTCGTAGATTGTGCCATCCAAACCTTGCTGTCAATTTAACATTCCTCAGTTCACTGCCAATTTTAGATACTCTCTACTGCGTTATCCTTTTGCCTGCCTTGGATTACCAAGCAAAGTAAAACAACTCTGAGAAAGATGGGATTTTTCCCATTCCTTCTATTTGGAAGTTTCATCACATATACAGAACAGGCATAATGAATTCCATTACACAAAAATGGTGTACAGTAGACAGAAAGCTAAAACGTTTTCAATGGGTTGGTTTATCAAGTGAAGTACTATTTAAAATGAGCAAAAGGATTGCAGTTCCCATTTCATGACCATGAACATTCCCGGACTTCAAATATTTACATGGCAGTGTTTGCAAGCATGTTGTGATATGATACATGGTCGTTTGTTATTTATCTCTAATTTAACGAGTTTTAATGAAAATGAATCACTTCAAAAATTAAACTGACATTTTTTCTAGTAAAATAAGCATAGAAATACCATCATGAAGTAAGTGTATTACGTGAATTGCAGTCATTTATGCATGCATATTATTACAAATTTATATACTGTATATCAAATTTATAAAAACTATTGAGGCAATTGCGAAAAAATAAATAAAAACTATACGCTGCATGGTAGAACAAATTGCAAGATGAATCTTTAGTACATGCCCTGCAGGAATCTATAACAAAAAAATGTGGCATAAAAATAGTAATACTCCAATGTGCAGCATATGAGTGGTTTTTGTTCATGCTTTGATGAAAGAAAACTGTTTTCCTGTTATATACACCCTGAAAAGTTTCATATGACACTTTCAGATTCAAGAAGAGAGGAAATTCACCTTCATCCTACACAACTCCTAAAATATATATTCCTTCCCACATTATATTCTGAAAAAACAAACCGCCTTAAGGAATCATCGATTTGTGAGTCTCGTTGTTTTCAGGTTCATTAATTCATGCTACCCAGCGTGCATTGAGCAAATAGAAAATGAGTACAGAAACTGTGAGCCATGCCCTCCGGTCCTCGTATTATCAAACGTGGTATTTATGCGAACAGATTAATAATAAAGCGCGTCTGTATAATCTACATGCTCATTCAGCCAAGTTCTGAACAAAATTTTAAGCCGCATAAATACTCAATAAGAATAATATTTACTACAAAATCCGCACGTCACTTGCTGTATCTATTAACTCCAAAATATATGACGTTTACTGTCTATGTGTGCTTGCACTAGTGCATAGAGAGGAACATGAACTAAGCTTTCCATTTTAAGCCGATTAGGAAAGGCAATAGCTCATTCAAGCTTTGAAGCTTTGTGGAGGAGTTTATAAAACCTTTTTAAACAGTCGAGAAATATATTGACAGGCTGCCATTTTAAAAGCTGAAATGTGAATAAAATATTCATTTTGAAATTTCAGCTTTTTTGAAAGCTTAGTCAGACGGGAGATCAAGCTTAGCAAACTTGAAAACCTAAGGGTTTTTTATGACCAAGAAAACTTCAATCACATTTCAAAACGCCGATGATTTCCTTACTATACAATGGATCCTGGAAACTACAGTATAGTATCTTGCATATCACCCCATAAAAAATCTGAAGTACCACATTCAAATTTCATCGTGTATTGCATCATTATGTCTTGTCTATCAAATCGTGTTGAAAAAATTGTTCAAACATAACAAAATAATAAGTTATTTAATACATATTTAAACTAATATTGTTTCTAAAACAATGATGATAGTAGCACACATTTTCAAATGGATCGATCCAAAGTTCTATACAAAGTTTTGGTGAATTCGTATCTTTCCAATACAAACAGAACTATATTTGCTTTGAATACTACTGTGTTATCAATGTTTTACATTATGTGTTATGGCTTGTTAATTCATTGATTCGCTTACCTTAAATATGCAGAAAAAGACAACAGTGACAAAGCACATGCCAGAACATCAGCTCGCCCTACAAGTCCAGTTACCTGAAATATTTTAAAAGCAAAAGTTAGTAATTTGTTTTAGAAGCTAAATACAACAACTATAGTTAGGGTAAAATATTTTCTCAATTCTATATTTTTAAAACAAAAGCAACTGCTTAAATAAATTCATTAATATTTGTAATCAAACCTTAACAACCATTAATTAATTATATTTTACGGCATTCTGACACTTTTATCAATGGATTTGGCTTAAAACTATTTTTAGCAATGTAACCAAAGATATAGCAAATTTTTTTGGAAATAAATAGACGGTTCAACTTACAGCTTCTGTATGTATAGGATGTGTGGCCATCATCAGACTGGCGATTAAGATGACGTGACTTGGCCATAGCAAGCAATGATGACATAGGTTGACAAATAATAGTACCACTAAAGCGTGCAATATAACGTTGCACAAATGGAATCCATACGTTTCCAGTCCACTAAAGAAATAGTTCCACCTACAAAAAAATAAAATAAAAAAATTACAAACCATGCATAGGTGTAGTATCGACGGCCATCTTTGACATATCCCACACAAAATATGCATTTATTCATAGCATACAGTACCAAAAGTATGCAACGTGCAGGCACTAAACAAATACTAGTAATAAAGTTCAGTTGTGCTGCGTTTGTACATGTTGGGTTCACTTAAGCAAGACTAGACAAAAAATGCTTATGGACTACAAGTCGAATGAATGGTATATAAGAAATCGGAGCTGAGGACAGAATTGACCACAAGAAACACTTTAATGCATCAGGTGAATAGTCTACGAAAACTAATCTGCTCTCACCAGTCATCAGCTTGAATTCATTCACTCGAATCCATGGAGTAATGAAAGCTGATATGTAAGAATAAGTGACATGGGAAAAGTGTGAATTGAGTTCCTTGGATTGTCTTTACTCCTCATGTGTGACACTGTCACAGGGGAATTTTTTTCTGCCGGATCATTAAGACTTTGGTTGCCTTTCTGTAAGCTGTGGTTTGTCCTTGCTTGGATGCAATACTAAATCTTGCTAAATCTTTTTTCCCACATGCATGCACACCATTATTTCACTCTAGGCAGCTTAATACTCCAACTTGGCAAACTCTTCCTTAACCGCATCTTGCTTTTGGCCTTATCAAGAATCAATCGAGTTGCTGAGCTGTCGCTGGCCACCGAAATATGACTAACAAGGTTACTTGTCATCTGATGATCTGGAATTGTCACGCTCATGGATTATCAAATTTTAGGCCTTGCATGTATAAAATAAGTTATTGATTTCATCATTAGTTCACAGGTTACGGAATGTAACCTTCATGTAACGTTCATTATAGACTTCAGATCCAAAATAGTATGATGAAAATGCCATTAGTAAATGTGTTAACACCTTGTTTGCTAATTCAGTTTGTTTTAATATTGTCAATGCTACAGGAATATTCTTTCGAATACTTAAAATTCCAATCAAATAATATTAACTGAAAGTAATACATTATCACAAGTTGTACAATCAGTAAACTGAAAATAATGATTTCAGGTAGCCTTGTCAAATTTATACATATGTACATATGTCTCTCTGCAACCCTTTCAATATAAAAAAATCGCCCAACATACAATACATATGGTTATTTGTGTTAAAAATGTTCCATTATATCGATCTGTAAGTGACAACTACTTGAAAAACCTCCTTTGGTCATACATGACTGATTATTTCATTCTTTTATTTTTTTATGCAAAAACGCATACTATAGCACTTTGACGCCTGTTTCTCGTTTTTATTGTAGCTACGAGTCCTTCTGCCAATAGTGACCACAACTTACTCAATTTTGAATATAGGCTACAATATGGAGCTGTCAATAAACAAGACCCTTATCTCATGTTTGCAGGAGCATGTAGGCAAGTTCATGTTTGTATTAGCTCGCTATCGAGAGATAAGGGGGTCAGGGGTGTTCAAAGTTGATACATGATAGAAACATTGAACAAAAATCCACGCACCTTATATTGTTATTGGTTGCTTGAAATTTGTACGAGTCTAGTGCATACTTTAAAACAGTGTTGTCGTATAGGGTTAAAGGTATTTATAGATTATAAGGGAAATATACGAGCATGAAATATGAGCTATAGATGAAAATACAAGTACTTGTTTCATTAAATTCGACATCACAGACAATAGAAGTTATTTTGCAGGCAGTGAAGTTCTAAAATTATTTTATATAATGAGAAATAATGTTAAATACCAATGATGATAAAAATACTAGACAAATAAGTCAATGTAAATGCCAAAAACCCGAACTCTTTCAGCATGGTATGTATCGTTTGGCAATGCTTTCAAGTGTCGAAAATTGTGCAATCTTATGTAAGATTTTATAAACTAAAAGTCTTGAAACATGCAATCTTCTTTTTTACATATTTTATGGAAAGCTGACATGATAAAAGAAAATTCTTCAACATGTTGTAGATTAAAAACTTGATGACCACTTCAACCCATTTTCGTTAAGGGATTCAAAATTTAAACTTAAGTGCCAACATCCACATGCATAGTTGCAAATATTGCATTTTAACCGCTAAAGATAAATGCGCAGTCTTTCAATGTCAGTTCAACCAGCCTAGCCGCTCAAGCTCTGTTCATGCATTTTTCAAATGCAAATTATCTCGCATGCTGCTGTGCATAAAAGCTTTCTAAGACATGTTCCTACTCCAGGGACACAAAATGGTTGGCATATTATGCATACATAATGTAGAAAGCGAACAAAATATGTTTTTCAAGTGGCATTGAAGATGATTTGACATTGAGTTAAGAGAAGTTTTCTCTTGATTAAGTTGTCGCAGTAACATAAGCTCGTGTAATTGTTACTTATTATTTTATCAATATTCAAAAATATTCGAGGCCAACTTACTGTTTGTACCCAACGACTATATAAATATATATACACACGTATATACCATATCTAATGTCAAGTAAATAGTCTAATTTCTTTGACAAGTATGGCAAGTAAATAGGTTGATTTTTAACAATTCAATGCTTTAAAATGCAACTTTCAAATTAGATTTATTATTGACAGCAATTTAACTAAAAAAGCCTCGTGTACGATTGTTCAATTTTTGTAACAATTAGCCTAAACATAACCTATATATTATTAAACAAGCTAGCATTTTACAGCACCATAACAAACCGCTTAATTAGTGTTTATTTTTACGATTGCAGATTTTATATTGGCAGCAGCACATAATTTATTACCTGTTTCAAATGATAAATAGTTTCACGAACTGAACGACATAACAGCAAGTGTTCCGGAAAAGCAGACATTGGAAAAGAGAAAGACTGTTAAGAAAGCTTAAATTAGCTGTGGCCATAAGTATCGACATAGTCGAATTCTGCTTGTCAGTTGCTAATTTCGTCTTGCATACAGTAGTATAAAGCGAAATGGCGTTCACATGTCAGAAATCAAAGCGTTTATTTTTGATGATATATAAGGCCTAGAAAAAAATAGTATTTATGGAGGTGGAATATATCAGCAACATTTATACGTAAAATTACAAACGAAAAAAACTTCAGTGCTAGCTAGTTGTCTGTCAATTAAGGTTGCCTTTTCTGTGAAAGCGACAAATATATATATATATGTAGGAAATAAAACATTCTGACAGCTGATTCGTAAATTATTTATGAATTTGTGATTAATTTCAAGAACTGGTTTTATATTGGCATGGATTTGAATTTCTGAGAAACACCAGCTGTTAAAAGTTAATTTAAACTTTTTGCCAGCAGAAAACTAACGTTTTAAGTTACAATATCATCAAGAATCATACAATATCAAAAAGTTTCATCAATAATATGAAAAATAATGACATCTATCCCCCTTCTTTCTGAATAGCTAAAAAGCTATATTTACAACTTTGGAATCACTTTTACATAATAAATTATTCTCTTTATTCGTTCTCTGACCATAATAGATTCATCGTGAAAGTGCTTAAATAAACAACGCGACATTTACATTGTATAACCTCGGTGATTAGTAAAAAGGAAATTATTATCTAAGAAATATTATATCAGTGTTTGATCACAGCAAGATAGTTAATTAGCGATGGGAACAGTGAAATCCCATTCAGAATGCACCGAAGAGCAGCTACTGTATAATTGAGTGCAGCATATATACACATATACATATGAGATGAATATTCATTAACTGTAATAAGTGAATACAATTAATGTAGCTATAGCAACTTTGGATTTTTTTATAAAGTCAGAAATCAATGGCACAAATGAATCAGGAAGATTAACATTTATGGAAAAATTAATCAGCATAATTAAATGCATACGCATTGTATTAATTTATTCTTAGAATGTTTTATCATTTGGAGATAAGAAGAGATCATTTCCTGAGAACTTAGATACAGCTATTATAACGGTTCACAATGCCTTAACAACAAACCAGGCACTGTAGATTTCTTTAATAATCTTTAATGTGCATATGAGTCACAATTCTAAATTGCACTACAATTTAATAGAGTGAACCATTTTAATTGCTACCAAAAATGTAGATTTCGAATATCAATAGTATGCCATCATTCATACATATGATCCTTACATCGCAAGTTGGCCCAGCAGAAAGCATAAAATAAACAGGTAAAACTATCCGAATTTAAGGAAGATTTTTATCGGCACATATATTAAATTTGTTCCATTAGAACAGTTGAGGAACATTTAAACATCGAATTTAATGAGGTGATTGTAGATATAAAAATAAATTTGCTCATTTTGTTCTTATTACTTACTTGTATTGTTTAATGGTATATTTCTGGTAGAATGATTTTTAGAAAATTCTCTTTTTTCGGCTGATCTAATGATCAAAGGTCAAGCTTGTGCCATAGTCAAACATTACGAGTCTGTGCAGAATCCTTGCCTATTATCTTCTAATGATGGTCATTCTTAAGGATGCCGGAAAATTGTCCTCATGAATTGTGGATAGCAAGTCCGTCAACCTTATAAATTACTACAGGGATTACCTGTACATAGTAAGATCCATATAACTAAAGATATCTTACTTTAATGTTAACATCAATTATTTACATTTCGAAGATGAGGACGATGATCATTCGTGCAAATATATAATTTACAGTACAATGAATTTATACTTAGTAAAAATTCAATTTAACAATTACGTCTAAGTCGCTACTGACGTAGTAGCATTCTCCTGAAATGATTGGGTGCGACCTCCTTTCATGTGGTATTTATTTTCTGACTGTTAGGGTACTGAATTGAATTGAGGTAACGCCATGTTTACGCAGTATGTTCTCAGTTTCAGAACTTTAAATGCCTATTTAGGTAAAAAAATCTAATACAAAATACATGCCTCTATCATTTCTATCAAGATATTGAGTATGTTGCAATACTATTAGAGAAAATGCTTCTTTGGTGAATCATTCTTATCAATTATTAACTTGTATTTCTTAAAAAAAAATCTAGAACAGCAGTATTAAACAATTTGAAAGAATGCATATATATATAGTAAAGGATTCCAATGGAAATAATGGAAATGTACAGTTGGGATTTTTTTTATTGTTGTCTGTTAAGATTGTAGTTCAAATAAATGACCATCAGCTTTTCTCTGCCAGCTGCTCATCGGAATCTCCAGTCTGAATTCATTATAGCGCTAAAACTAACACTAATGACAGACTTATTTGCACGCATTGTTGTACAATCCAGACGTCAGATGGCAACAGCATCGAAAATCGATACGATAAAAAAATAGTACATCGAACCCACGCATGCCCTACGTCAAGCCAATTCCCGTTCAATCATTTGACATGACAGTCATTTTGGAACCCCTCGATCGCATGGGTGATCGGCAGGTAACATTACTATAGCACAACATGAACTGATAACACTTCCTACATATACATGCACAATTCTGAAACATTGCATTATAAACAGTAGCGTAGTGAGGGGGAAGGGGTCACCATGCAAAGGGGCGCCCGAAGTATTAAAATGGATTTGTTGGATTATATATATATATTAAACTCATTATTATGTTGATACTTAATAAGCACACTTATTTTAAGTAACAAGATAAAATGTTGTTTTCCAGATACGGAAGGGAAGGAGGGAGGGGGGGAAATGGGATGGGGCGGTGCAAATTTAGGTGTTTTGCCCTAGGCGCTAAATATACTTTAAGTCACTGGTATCGATGTATGGCATTTGACCCTCCTCTTTAAATCCTAGGTTGAACAAAATGAACTGCACATGCAAGTGTCAGTGAAGTTGAGTGAACGGACGTGTTCATACCTGTATGAAAAAGGCTTTAATACAACTGACCTCTGACAGTATTTGGGGGTAGTTGAAGGCATTTAGAAATCAGAACGGAATTAGAGCATTGACAAGCTCCTGTACTATAACTTACGAAACACGTCAAATAATTTATGACAAGTTTAATTCAGTACAGCAATAAACTTGTTAGAATTATTTTTCTAAACGTTTACTAAAATTAATTGAAATTATACGACTGTATGGCCAGGAAAGTATTACACTTGAAGTTGCAAGTTCAATAAATTATTTTTTTGGTTTATACTACATATATACATGTGCATGTATATTTTCTCAACACAGCTTACGAATCTACAGAGTATTAAATGCCATACAAGTAAAACCCAAGATAAAAAATTGTACAAGTAAGTACATACATACACAGCACGACTTTGTATTCACAGCGACATTGACTAACACTTTCGCTCTACAATAGGCACTCTTCCATAATCGCATTTGAAAAATGTTGCCGCTCAGTTGCACGGTAAAGTTCTACAAATGCCCTAATATTATAAATATAAAACACCAGAGATGAGATTACCTGGTGGCAATCTTATTGCCTATATGAGTCCAGGAACTATCATTACTAAATGTAACATTATTGTACTGTGAGGTGAAAAAGAAATTCTCTAAACAATAATCTGCTGTAAACACATTTCAGAGTGAATAAAGATACTTGTTTTCATCGTTCATTACATTGGAAATTGTTGCATCTAAATGTATAAGTGTTAAAATATATATGAAGCAAAAGAAGGTTTTAATTTTACAATGAAGTCATGCAAATCTTTCAAAAAAGAAATGTAAGCCACTAATTATTTTAATACATTCACCTTGAATTTAAATTTTAAACTAGAACTATATGTTATGCTGTAGCTCCATTATTAATCCTTAAAAAATAGCCAACTAGTACAAGTGAATCAAAATTCGAAGACAAATGATTTGGATGCATGGAATTTTACGTTTAAATTAATATGAGTTTAACAACGTCCTTTTAGCTAATTCTAGTACTAGTATACAGATTGTCAACCATGATGCCAACAACAGCTTTAGAACATAAACATGTGATTTTATCTCATTTATAATTGTTTGAAGAAAACATTTGTAAACTTAACATTAGAAATGTGGAAATTTTTACTTCAGATTGTGGTACCTTAAGCCCACGTTCAACCAATGCAAGAAGATAGATCGTTCGGGATGTTCTTCCTAAGCCTCTACTCTGCATATAAAACACGCTAAGAAATGCAATATAGAGACGAAAGTTTTAAGTTTGTATGAAGAAGACCTGCATAGTCTCTCCATATAGGCAATGGACCGACGGCAAATTGTTCAATGTTTTACAAAACTTTATATTCTAATCCATTTCCAATCGGATTTCGTTTTCCAGAAAAAAAAATTACTGGCTTACAGTAGTAAAGTGTCTTTTACATTAAATTATGCTTGCTTATTTATATATAGAAAATGTAGTTTTCCTTCCCAGCTTTCTTTTCTATATGCTTGTCATGGGGCGCGTTTTGGGACACCTCCCGGTTTGTAGGTGGATTATCTCCCGGGAAGAATGGCTGTGAACGGTGTGGGCACCCTTCCCGGGACTTTCGACTGCA
>JAQGBW010001457.1:0-25786 GCA_034698625.1 Julus scanicus
AGACTCCTTCATTGGAGTCCCCATTGTGGGGGGCATCGACGGCTCCTCACACCCGGGCGTGGGTATCCAGCGAAGCTTTGCCTCGGCAGGGTGGAGGGTACTCATTAACGAACCCACGGTGGGCATGAGCCCACCGTGGGCCCATTTTTCATGTTTTATGTCCCCACTTGTCCTTCAACCGAGGTTCAAACCCCGAAATTTCATTGCTTTTTTTTTTTTTTAATTTTTAGTTTTACAGCATAGTCTAAATGCTCGTTACCGGAACGACACCTGCATGTACAAATTATACTATGTATATTCCACAAAACTAAGTATGTTCTCGCATTGTCTATGTATGAAAGCAACTGTAAACATCAGGTCTTTATAGCAATGGAATCATCACCTAACGGGTATGCATACTTAAAAATTCAGTTTATGATTAGAAATTTTTAAAGAGCGTTTTATTAATTTAGCCTTTAGATTGAAAAGCTAATTCTAGCGTTTATTAAACGCTGATAATTTTAACAAATGTTATATTTCGAAAATTAAGCCTACTTTTTGATGATTTAGTATAGTTTTCCACTCGTCATGACGTCACCGGGTTGTTCCAATTGCAGAACGGGTTGAGACGCTACATTTTTTCATATGTGTTTCATTTCCAATATGGCTATATGGCCTACAACCTTCAGCAAATACGGGATAACTCTTGACCCCGAGGTCACTCACATTCCTGATTTTAGGAATAAAAGTGAGCCACTGTTCAGGGTGGGGGTCAGACGTTCTCAAGGATTGCAAATGTGAACATAGTCGGGGTTTAGCTGGACGAATGCTAACACTGGGGCTATACTTCTGAGACACAGGATCGACAGTTACTCAATTTACGGACACTGGATGGACAGACCAATGCAAGCATGCATGATGTGCAATACACCACAGTTAAAAATATCCATAAATTTTGCACAAAAAGTAGAGTCAAATTTGACGGAAGTACGCAGTGACAACTCTATTATGACCAACGATGGAAGGTTTAACCAGTCATAAATTAACTTCTATTCTATATGTAAGCATTTACATTGCATTTCAAAATGTGTTACGAATGCCACGTACAACTGTTTAAATTATGTTAATAGATAGCAGCATAATGTAGGCTTAGTTCGTATAAAATTTAATACACGTTTATGATCCTGATCAGAAGCGCCGTTAATTTCCTTGGTAATTCAAGCTATGCTGAATGCATATGTAGCTCGAATTTAACATTTTTTGGCTAAACTTTTTACATTATTATAAAACGAAAATAGCACTAGCTCATACAAATATTTAGACAATAATGCATAATTCATTCTGAGGAATTTGCTGTTTATAATTGTATTGACAGTACGAGCATTGACTGCCAAGTAGCTTCTTGCCGTTTCCTAAAGTGTAATTGAAAGTGAAATTTTCATGCAAATGTTAAATAAATTTTATAGGGTAATTAAGCTCAGTACGACTGCCTATAGAAAACATTCAAAAAAATTAATGTGAATTTCTTTCCACACTCGAAATTATTGGAGCAAGTGATAGAGAGATGCTTCCGTGCTGTTTTCCCCCATTCAGCGTGTTTCCACGTTGTATTCACCTTCGTCCTGTACTGGGCATAAAAATGCTAATTTTGACTATTAACGCTACAGTTGGAAATTCACGACAGTAGGGAGTGTAGGAATTAACAGCCTCGTTGGGTGTTGGACCTTAACGGGAAACAAGGAGGATGGCCCAGGGATTAATTGGTAAAAAAAATTACACAATAGGAATATTGAGGTCGAATCGAGGAAATGTGGATACAAAATGAGGTTATTTCAGATAACAGTACAATGCATAATAAATAATACCAGTTTTTGTACAAAATGAAGATTCACCTTCATGGATTTTAATCCGGATTTTTAGTAACCTGATTGGGTTTGCTTCTGACATGTGATATGTTGTACCCAAAATAATGTGACAGATCTAGTTCATCTTTTTTTTAAAAAAATACATTCCTATGTTTTTCCAGAATTAGTATTTAGATTTTTTGATGATGCCATTGTTTCTCTGGTTCTATATCATGTGTTTTTAGTTTGAGAAAGGTACTTTAAATCTTTATTGTCTCATCAAAAGCCCAACACTTAATATCCATTGAATCAATTTAGAAGTTTAAATACTTTGTTGGTTTAGATATTAAAGAAATGTTTCCATAACCCTTTGTATGTAAACAATACTAAAAATACATATATGCACAAATTTCATAAACATTTTTTAAATTTTTGTTCAGAGCTTCTAAAACGGTAATTAAAACTTAATGCATTCGGTTAATTTTTACCAAACAACGATTAATCACATCACAGGTCAAGAAATCGTTTAATTATTTATTCTGCAGTATTATATAGTTTGTAACTTAATATTCTGAAAGTGAATATCTGAAAAGATTTTTCTCCTTATTAGGCAAAGTGCATTATAATGTTGATATAAATAAGGAGATCTGTAATCAATCGGCAAAAATATAAATGACATTCATCTAAGTTATTCAGAAATTATGATTTTAGAACTGAAAACTCACAAAAGTTAAAGGGGAAACCTAGCTTTAGTGAACATTGCACAATTAACGGATTTTTTTTTTTTCGGAAATACTTTCAAGAACTGAAAACTCACGAAAGTTTAAAGGGGAAACCTAGCTTTAATGAACATTGGCCATTAACGGATTTTTTTTTTCTAAAATACTTTTTATTCATTATATTAACTTCATTCCAGTGGCGTAATTAGTACGGTGTCCCGACCTGCTTTCGCCCTATTTGTTTCCTGCCTCCGAATTTACAACCCCAATAAAAAAATAAAACATAGAAAAACATAAAAAATAGCATTATTTTTTTTTACAAAAACTGTAAACCATTGAATTAATTTTCACCAAAAGTCTAATCACATCACAGATCAAACATTCGTTTAATTATTCATTCTGCAAAGTTTGCATTACAGTCCTCCTGCTTTCTGATCAGATTTTAGCAGATCATTGTAATCTTAGGTGTTCGATAATTATACATTTTGAAAAACTCAAACTACAGATTATTATTCAGAAATTAAACTGTGGCTTGCACTAGATATTTTTGCTTATTTGCAAACCTTTACAGGGTAAAGAAAACATTTTCTGCTTAAGGTGCTTGCAGAGAAGCTCTTTTTCTTATAAAGGGGGAGCTTCTCAGGAACAAAGCAATGTCAAACTTAGCTTTAATAGCGTACTTTTTAGTTACGAATTCAGCACACAAAAACAAGGTAGTAATAAATTGAAAAATATAACAATGAGGAAAACTAGAATAATATTTATTTATTAACAAGGGCTCTTAGTCTTGTATTCAATTATTTGCGTTCCATCGAAAATATACCCTTTCTAAGATTTCTATACTTATAATATTACTGAGTATCTGAACAAAAATTTTCATAATAATTGTTTTGGTAAATGACTACAAATACGAATGAATGTACGAAACTTAATGCAGCTTTTAGGTATGCTCCAACGATTCAATTCCATCAAATAAAATAACTTTCCAACAAAATTTCTTCAAAATGATAAATTTACAATTTTTAACAATTAGAGTAATAAAGCGATTATCTTACCGTTTGTGAGCATCCGTAAAACGGTGAGGAAAGAAATGACGGCAACCATCCTTATATTATTATAATTCATTTTGTGTTTCAAATTCAGTATGTTCAACTTTAGTCGAGGGTAACCCAACGACACATTCTAAATAAGACACTTCCGAAAGTCGAGTTGAAATTCGTACGGCGATCGTACTCCAATATTAGCACAAGTAAATCACGGACAATATTGAGGGAGTCACTCCCAGATTAAAATTGAAGCCGATTCACGAAAACACCAGGTTTAGTGGATTTCCAATTCAATGTTAAAAAATCGTCGACAGCCAAAAAAATGCACCTTTAAAGTGGTCCAGGGCCAACGACGAACAATCACGATTTTTTCCCCACGAAATGCACATTAATTTTTATAGCAACTACATTTGTGATTGGGTGTCTCGTATTGTATTTGAAATTCGAGGGGAAATGATGACGTCCAACTAGGGAAATGACGTAATTCAACCAATAGGAAAAGAGCCCGTACCTTCAGAATAATACAAAAAATTCAAAATTTTCGTTTTAGAGCGAGGCGAATATATTGAATAAATTTTATCATGCATGAACCATAGTTGACAGTCTAATTTGTATTCAGATTTCCCATGCATTGTGTCCATTAAATTGCTGATTATTTTAAGAGTGAAATGCAGTATCTCACTACTTAATGTAACATCCATGCTGGATGTCACATGGTCTTTTTCCTTATTTATAAACAGCATACTGCAAAATTCCCACGTCTTCCAAATATTTTAACCACTAATTTTATTGGACGATTGCACATGCCTTTGTTAATGCAATTCGTGAATGAAAAATCTGCTTCATTTCCGAATAAGTGCATCATAAATCACGATAGGATAAATACATGGGGTGCATTTTCTGTCAATTTGGTTTTATTTACATGTTCTCATGAAAGTTATTAATATTTTAACATATTGTGATTCTCGAGATTAGACTCAAGTTTATGGGATAGCTCGTTTATAGTGTAGGAAAATTGAAGATAACTCCCACAATGTTTTCTTTTTGTTTTTTCTTATAAAATGTAAACTATGTGTAAATCATACAATAAGTTTCGTGAAACCATGTTTACATAAACTGCATTGGGTAATAAGTACTTGCTTATACATTTATCTGGAATTGGCAGCTTCTTATCGAATCATGCTATTTAAAAAGTAAAAACAAAATGCAATTTAAACAGCTTTAACACTTTTCAAGAAAATAACTTTTTTATACATATTTTCAAAAATGTGTCTGCTGCAGCAGTATTTCAACATTGTCATAAACTAGTTAAAATCTGGTTTATACATGAAATGTCAAAAACGTGCATGCATGCATGAACAGCATATCCTCTGCACGAACATTAATAGCTTACCGGTAACGTTTTTTTTATTTCTGTCCCTCTCCCCCCCCAAATGAAACAGCCAGGCATATTATTAATTCGGTCCCAGAGTCATCAGACTGGGATGTCACCCAAGCTCGCTTAATTGTAAATAACTTTCAATAGCTGCGGTTTTGATGACCTCGTTGGACAAATAAAAACAAGTTCTAGTATGAAAAGATTTTTTTTTTCAAATCGTCCCCATCAAAATAGATTTCCCGGAAAAAGGATGCAAGGTACCTCAGGTGAATGGCTTCGTCAAATCACTCCCCCTAAAAGCATTTTTTCCTTCAGAATTTTCATTGAATTTTCGTTTGGTGACTTACGCACACTGGTTTTAAAACCCTGAAAATCGATTGTGAAACTTTTCGCATAAATTTCAATGACTAATTATACTCAACTCGTTTAGATTAGTAACATTCGCTCTGGTTTGACAGATGCTTTCTGGAATTCAAGATTACTGAGTGCTGTTGAAACAATTATGACCCAGAAACCTAGACCGACTCATCTGAGTATCTGTCTCGCTCTGTTGCAAAACTCTTCTTAATAGCAAATCATTATATTAAAGTTTGGTATTTAAAATTGCAGGCGCGATCACTCTTGTCATTCATACACCATGCAGGTGAAACTAAAAACAACTTACTACCTTAACTGAAATTGATCTCTATTTTAAGACATACAGCCTGAATACTATGCCAAGAGCTGTAGGCCTATGCGAAATCAATATTTCAGATCGACATTTAAGCTTTTGTTACAGAATGGATTTCTACATGTAGTTGAAAATTGATTGGCATAAATTCTATCCAAAGGATTGAAATCCATCCCATGACTACAACTAAGATTAAATGGAGTGTGATGCCATCGGTCAGTTATTTGCCCTGGGAACTAAATTTCGATGTATTGATTGATACCGCTAAATATTTTTTTTTAAAATGGCGATAAAACTGTTTTATATTGAACATAACCTTGCCTAAACAAAATATGGTCTCTGGTTATTGGTATTTTATAAGGTTTTTTTTTTATTTTTTATTATTTTTTTTTAAATAATAGAACAATGGTAATAGGTATACATATTTGGTTTCACTAGTTTCATATTTTTTGGAACATATTCACAAACGTTTCGAACAGTCTCTAGAGTATTTGTTTTCGACCTTTGTCAAATCACTGCAAACAGTACTTCACTAACATTTTTGCTACACTATTTTTAGTTTTTTAAGGATAGGTTTACTCCAATTTTCTAAGTGAAAGAAAATCTATATGAAGGGAAATCACGTTGTCTTCTCAATGAGGAAAAATGCTAATGTTTTGTTTTGTTTGTATACAAGTATTGTCTGCACGCGTTTTCCCAATTGAATTTAGTCATGGTCCCCATATATATTTTTACCTCTTCTTAAATATCTTAACGTATTTTACTCGTGGTATAATAATCGCTGTGTATTCAGTTGATATACTGTTTTAATTTTATTGGAAGTTGTTATCAGTGGGTTTTTTTAAAATTTGTATTAAGTACCAATTTTTGCATTTAGGGCAGTTTTTATTCTGATAAAAATCAAACTATGAATATCATAATGCTCAAGCTACAAGTTGACTTGCAGTTATTAGTTTAAGCAACTGGGCAATAATGATTTCAAACTGTATACAAAACATATACTCGTATATGTAACTCAACTCTATATTCACGAATTAAGTGTGATTTAAAAATTAGTATTGTTAAAAATCAACGTTATAATTCCACTTATAAATTCCCAACTGAATCACTTTTAACCGTGGGTCCGGATCACGTACAGAATGGGACACATGATGTGCATGTACTATAAACAATAATGGCGCCATGGTGATAACTCCAGAAATACTTATTCTCATAATAAATACCCAAGTATTTAAAACTTATAAGTAACTTAATCATTCAGTATGTGTATAAAGTATTTCCACCCATTTCATATTTAATGAATTCATGTAATTTTCTATTATGAACTAGTCACTCATTCTGATAGAAATAATTTTGTATTTATATAAAAAAGCAACTTAAAATTCACTACTTTTTCAATCGACTCTATGCAATGACCTTATTTTTATTTTAAATGTGCTAAATCGTATAAAGCAAGAGGATGGCATTTACACTTAAGCGCATCCTAAATACAAAACAACTATTAAACGCTAAAAATATATGTGGACTATATTATAAAACATGCGCAAATATGCTATATTTTATTAAATGTGTTATCATTTATTGTTATTCAATATATTTTCAAAACGTAACACTTCCTCCATATTTTAACGTATTTAATCACAAAGCATTATATAACATAAATTGATCATATTAATACAGTTCAACGACATAGATACCGTACCTATTCATGTGAAATTCGAAAATACATATTCATGCATCCATTTTAACTGTTCCAGTTTACAAAAAGTTGAACGATCTTTTTCCATGAATTTTCAGCAACCATATCGATAACTAATGCGCGGCGCCTTTTTTTCTGAAAATAATACACAATTCAGAACACATGCATATACTTGTATTTCAAAGTTCGTATAGCATATTGATAGCCATAGTTTTGTCTTCCGTAGGAATATTTGATATATATATATATATATATTCAGATGCGGAATTCGTTCCATAGTTTTTATTGATAACTTCATAAAAGGCTCCATGAAGCGTTCAGTGACCTAAAAGTATATCCGGAAGATGGTCTTAATGCGAGAGCATTGCAGGGTTGGCGTCCATTACAATGCAACTATTTTAATTTTGTTATAAATATTGACTGGAAAGGAGCCGTTGCAATGTACACTCATCGTTACTTTCCGCATTGTAATTGCATTGAAAATACAATTTGGGTGCACATCCTATCACGACACAAAGGTATTTGTCCTTCCCTTAAACCAGCCTATCCAATGCCGAATTCACCATGGCTAAAAAAAAAAAAAATAGACGAGATAGGCGGATGGACATATCCCTCATTTGTCTCAATCATTCTCTGCTTATTGAAACACTAAATTTGTGCACGCCAACTTACAAACAACGTTGCAAACTGCATTCAGCCTGCATAATGGTCACCATTTTGAATTGTGTTCTGCTAAATTACACACACGATGTCCGGATTTGTTTCTTCGTTAGCTATAAACCATAGAGGGATGGTCTGGAGTGAATGTGAGGGAAGAGTTAGTGCAGAATTTTGCTTAGGTCTTCCTATTTTACTCAAACACACATGGGCCTTAAAAAGTTCATTCAAATTTAATTGGATGTGCAACATCTAAAATTAATCCTTTGATTCCAATAAACTTAACAAAGTGTAGGAAGATGGGAAACGTTTTATAGGTCATCAAACTCAATTACTATAACTGACTAAATTAAATTTTCAAATCAGACATTTGTGTACCACAATTGTTTTGAAGCTATGTTTACAAAAATAGTTTACAAAGAAAATCACAAGTAGTGCAAATGTATATGTAGTAGAATTTAACATGCTGAGATCTTGTTCAATAAAAACAATTAATATGGTCATTATGATACTTTTGATTTAAAAATGCTTATTATATTAAATGTCATATAAAATGTATTTCAGCAGCCACTTCAAATCGTACTTGGGAATTTGTTTTCCGTGTTTATATTACATATACATTCAGAACATTCAGTTAATATCAGCCTTAATGTTTAAAATATATTACTTAAAATTCCTGCATGCATGAAAGGCAGGCTCATTTTTATCGAAATGTATCTTTTAACATGTTAATTATTTTAAACTTTCCCAATTGCTTCCTAAACATTTTCAAATTTCTTCAAGTTTGTTGTTTTAATGAATTTTCATTACCACAAAACTAATATAATTACATTATAACCCCACTAATCCGAGATAATTGGGAATGGGCATGTTAAGATTAGAAGATTTTTGGATTATCAGAACATGTACATTTCTTTCATTTTGGATTAATTTATTAATTATTTTGAAACCATCTGAAAATCATTGCTATTATTGAATTTTTTTTTCTTCTTTACCTATTTAATTTTGACTTTACCAAGTTTGGATTTTAGTTCGGACCAACAGAAATTTGGCATTAGCTGGAGTTCGACTGTATACACTTTTACTTAGAGTTGAATATATATCTGGTTTATTTGTGCAAAACTATTTTATTAAATCCTGTAAATAAAAACTGCATATTCCAATGTCATACTAAGTATGTTTTTAAGAAATGTTCTCCATTCTACTTTTTCAGATGTCGAACAATCAAAATTTCCGAAATGTTGTCAACGAAGTTTTTGGAAGCATTTCCAAATATCTAAAAGTTTGATTCAACTCTACTGAACACAAATAAAAACCCTATTCTATCAGCACAGGAACAGAATGAGGGTGGGGAGTTGTTACAAATTGGTAAGTTTATTTATTTTATCACTTGATTTATCACCAAAAACTTTCCAGAGTAGTTCAACAGTATATTTCATTTTTTTTCTTCTTAATTTACCATTTGAACATACTATTATCACCATCTGTAATAAATCTTGTGACAACTCCTTGTCAACAGGGGGTTCTATCAAGTTTCAAATGATTTTGAAAAGCGCCAATTTGAGTTCAAATGCCCAATGCAGTTATTAGGACCACCTAACAAACGCAGGCAGATCTCGGCAATGGCGCTTCAACTGGAGTCTTATATTTAAAACCAATTTAAATTGGCAGAGCCCTGTGAACCTCTGTATTTGCCCCGTAAGGGGGAGTAGGTGCACGGTTAGTTCACACAAATATTGCAGTTGTTTGTTTGGTTGATTTTTAACGTTGGCCTATTTCTGCAACACGAGGGCTAAACACCAACGCCAGGGGATGGGCCTTCAACACCTACCTGGTAATTTAGCCTACGAGGGGGGACTTCCACCCCCTCTCGAGGGGTCTTTAACGTGCAACAATCAACACGGGACCTCGGTTTAAACTCTCAAAATATTGCAGTTGATTTATTATATTTCGTTTTACCTCCTGCACAACACATGTGACCTTCAGATAAAAGTCAACAGGTGTGCCCGCAAAGTAGACTGTGTTTCCGTACCTTTTCGCAATGGCGCCAGGACGCCATCTTTGGTCAAACGTGCTTACATAGAGGGCAGCACTGAGGGCTCATTTTTTGCATTAAACCGGTTTTTAACACAAGACAGGAGGTTCTTTAAACTTCTTTTTCTACACTTCGCTTCTTAAAGTACGTCCACCTCTGCAGACAAAAGTTCGCTAAAGTTTTTGCTGCGTTTTCAACTCAAAGTTTTCATTTCCTTTTGTTAATCTCCGCTATCGATTATCGTGCAGGTGGTGAATCCCTTTTGAAAGTTGCATTACCCTGGACAGTCTTCGAGGAATTTCCAGGAATATTTGAAGATGACGGATTCGAACGAGCAATCTACACCACTTCATGCTGGTAAGAATAACAAGTTTTATTAATTACATGCTCTTCGTAAATGAGGGCGTTATGTGAAGATTATGATTACAATGTACTATACCTCAATTTCATCACTGCAACACTGCCCCCAGTGTTTAGTCAACTGGTCAACTTTTCGACTGCATATTTACCAAAGTCTTGAGTTAATAGTGTATAGAGACTTATTCTAGGTATTTGATCTCCATCATTTTTTATATCTGGCTAATGCTATCTTCTGGGAAACATGATATCATTTAATTTAAAAGTCGACAATGCTATTGCATCTGGGCAATTACTTAAGTGGTGGTATTGGATTACTTGATTTAAACTCTCCAATGTTGGTTATATAAATAAGTTATGTCGTGTATAAGTGCTGTCAGGGGACGATACCACGCCCAACGATATATTTCGATATGAATTACGACCATGAGCCCCTTGATATTTTACTTTCCAAAATTCTCCTTCTTATAAAAAAGGTAATAAGTTTCTTCATTTGGCAATGATGAAGCAACCTCTTCAAAAGTAATGCTGCACGGCTTATTTTTAATTGCGCCATCCCACTTCCTGACTAGATTTTGGAAAAAGTCCAAACAGAATGGAAATCTTGGCCAATTAATAAGGCTGTGACAATATAGTATTAAGATGTGGCTAGTGTTGATAAATGTTGCTTGATTTTATTTCGTATACTAGTTGTTGGTTGTACGGGTCTGCTTTTGCTAATTGAGAATTTTAACTGATTAAATCTGCTATTCCCATTTGTATAAATCAATAAAACTAGTTTTAATCTAGTTGATAATATTAATGCGACATTATTAAGCATGTTGACCAATTTTGATGAACCTAGACAGTACTAATGTAGCTTTTGCTGAACAGTGGGTTGAATGCAGACTAAATAATTTAGTTATTTATTCATTTTCATCCAAGACATTACTGGCTATAGTTAGGATGGAAACTCTTGCTATTACATTTTTCATAAACACGGAAGAGAAAATAAAGAATTAAAGTGTTTAAGATAGACTAGTAGAGTTCAAATTGCGATACTGATATCTTGCCCTTTAAAGAAAACAACTAGTTATCAAACGGATATGCATAAGATATAGACAAAATATGTTCTCTGTGTTGGTTTAATATGCAGAGTGACTACAAAAAACTAATATTATGCACTGTACAAATGTATATATTGTGACTAAATACTGTGACTTCAGGCTTTTGAATACAATTAGGTGACAAGAAATTTGAAAAAAAATGCTAAATCATAAAGTTTAATAGGAAAATTTGTCAACTTTAGCATTTTCGTTATTAAGAAGGAAGCAATGACTAATTTTGTTGTTTGCGTGATTGAAGAAAATCGTAATGCGTAACATGATGCATTGCATAATGATTAATGTTACAAGGTGTGTCTAGTACATTTTCATAGTCATTATTTAGGTAGAATTAAGGGGCCTTTGATAGGCAGGGCAGCATGTAGGAGTATCTGTAAGGATGAGGGGGCGCCATACCTGATAATGTGCATCTGTATATAGTCAACCGCGGAGGTTGCGTACATTTTCCCCCCGGAAATTGAGTAAATTTGCAGTTGCTGAAGCATATTCAATAACATCGTCACATATTACGCCATCCCATATTGCTTGAAATTCATTGAATTCAACTTCATCAGCAAATACTGCACTACTTGTAACTGGCTCTTCTGTTATCAGCACTGTGTGTATATACATTTGCACCCATCGACTATATTTTCAATATCCATATGCCAGAATTTAAATGCTTCTGAAATGAATTTCAGGTTAAAGTGATGCCATAAGTAAATGCATGGTGTATGTACAGCAGTAAAAGTTACTCGTGCCTATGAATATTGGCCGATGCGTTTACATTCACAATCAATCAGCCAAGAAGGATGCAAAATTCCATTTTATAGGCAGTTTCGTTTATTATCATAACAAAATTCCACTGCAGAGTAGATAGTGCCCTACTTTTTCAAAGTAAAAACCTTGTAAAAAAAAAATAAAAAAAAATAAATCTACAGTTAACTTGCAACGTCTCATATTGTTGACTTCTGGTACACCGATTGCACCTTAGACGGTGATTGTCCTTTTCAAAAACTATTTTTGAACGATTATTTTGTTGCCTGAAGTACGTTTAGCTAATGTAAACCACCTGTTGATTGCACAATCTAGCCTATTATGATAGTACTGTAAATACCATTACGATAGTAACACAAATTCACGATTTTTTACAACGTCATGCCAACTGGTAAACAAACTTTCTGTCTACGATTAAACTAATTTAATATTCAATCTAATTTGGAGGAAAGTCAACCTTACTGTCACTATTGACGACCTCGAATACAAAAGGTATATTAAGAACAAAATATTGCTGCAAGTTTCTGCCATTGCCATCCCTGCCATAACCACTAGCCCGTCTAATGATTATGTATCCGTCATCGACCTTGTCAATATTTGCAATTTCCCCTGGGACTTGTTTTCATATACATTTGTTGTTATCATGATTTGTTGCTTTCCATTGCGCATTACATCTCTTTCGACAATATTAAGAGGGGATGATTTTAGCTTATCTGTCATTTGTGAGTTATTAAAGTTTAACAAGGTTTCTGATGAAATACTGGTATTGGGAAACACAACAACAGCCATTCTTGTTCATGTGGTTCACAGGCCTTTCCCCATTCTAAAGTACGGTGTTTTGTCTGTCTATTGCTAAAACCGTGTTATTATCATCCTCAAAACCTGCCCTGCGTGTTTTGTTATGGTGCATAGCGCATTATACATAGGTATACATAAACTGAACATGGATCTGGATCACCATTTACCAATGCTTAACTATATATCTACGTTTCCATAGGCAGTTTTCAATTTTCTTTCTACTATTAGAATTAAATATCCTGAGCGTCAGTCAACCTGGTTATAGCTACACACATTTGTTCTTTATCTTGAATTTGGGGTAGAAAAACTGGTCGACTGACGCACGTTGAGGATCCTTTAATATAATCCAACATAAGAAAACATCTTTTTGAGAAAAAACCCAAAACACAACAGTCCTGTGTTTGATTCTCAAAGTTTACGAGTAGGCTTTTTTTTTCAGTATTTTGCTCTCAGCCAATGCAAATTATTTGGGATGAACAAAGGATCATTCATTGACTAAGCTTAAAAATCTCACGTCTAGACTTCAGAGACAAGTTGTTTGATACATTCGCCACATTGTATGAAACGTGAAAATGAATTTTCAAAAGCGATTTTCTATGTACAGTTTAAAATTTCTAAGTTTAAAAGTATTCAGCATTGTTTGACCTCAGAGGTTTCTCCAATTCCTTATGGCACTACTTAGCTTTATCATTATCAGATTTAAAAGGTTACCTCGAATATCAAATTATAATCGTTTCTTGCCATCAGGAAATTCTTTTGTTAATTGCCTGAACGTTTATACACATCCTATAGTTAATGAAGCGAAAACTACTTTCCATCTGAACGATTGTGTGGAATGCTGGATCACTGAATCTGTGAATCGATTTCTTACAGAGTTACTGCGACACGTGTTTTGATTTCAAGTGAATGTTTGATTATAAATGAATCGACAGAAATCACATCCCTGAGGCTTTTGTTGCATTTTAGCTAAGCTTTGTTGAATTGTTGACTGGTTTTATCAAGAACTTAAAACTTGATAGTGTAAATTTATCATGCGAAAGGTTTGATTTTTGTCTGAATTCTTCGGTTTAATTTTTTTGGGCAGCGTGTATACTGCATGTATTTAATTTGCTGAATCTGACAGGTTAATGATGTTGGTCTTATGATCATTTTTAATCATTCTCATGGCCTAATTAAACTGTTGTGTGGGAGGATAAATATATCTTGACGTGGTATAATTTCTATGTTACTATTGAATAGTCATACATTCGATATGTAAAATAAAGCATTGTTCTAATCAAATACCGATTAAAAGCACAGACCAGTATAATATGAATTGTTCATGTAAATGAAATACACACAAGCCATTAAATGGAGCTTATAAAATAAAGGTGACAAATATTTTGAAACGTGGCCAAATACGTTCAGTGGGGCACATTTAGGCTATGATTACTTTTTAATGAAATGCTCTAGTTAAAAAAACAAAAACAATGTATGTACATGTATTTTATTTCAAAAAGCATTCATGCATTTTGAATATGCGAACGTTATTATTTCCATTTTATATCAGATGATATCAAAATTTGAGCTTGACTGTACGACAACTGAGGCCCAGTCAGACCGTCTGGCATTTAACATGTGAACTTGAATTTTCAGTCCATTTAAAATTCTTGTTTAGAAAACCCGTATATGCCTTCAGGGTTCACCACAAAACTGGTTTAAAATGTAGCTAGACCTTGTATAGAGGCGATAGATATCCGTATTGTGACCAACGTAGTAGATAGAGGTGTAGTATGTTTGCTGCAAAATTCTTGCTTCAAACATTAGGCGAACGAACTCTAGAAACTTTTCTGGGAAAATGAAACGCTTTTTATACCTGGAAGACACTGAAAAGTTGACCAGCGGGTTAAAAAGTGAAAAATTATGGGGAGCTTTCGACAAGCAAGATATAAAAATGAAAAATGGTGAACCCTCAATATACTCACCCTTCTATACGTTAATGTATTGGCTTAAACATGCATTAAAAAATTGACATTTGGCATGCTTTGCGGGCTCTTTAAATTGTTGCCATCGTGTTCCCCTTCTCGTGCGGGGTTCACTGACCACCAACAGTGTGGTTTTGGATGAGGGTTTTTTTGAAGGTCATTTAGGATGGCCCATGCCTTGGTATAGACTAATTTTAGAAAACGAAACTTGGGGTAATTTACCGACTTGCACATAATGAAGCAATTTGTAAATTTTTAATTTCTTAATTACCACCAGAGGTCAATCTAAATGAAATCCTCATTTCACAAAGGGAGATCTTGTGACAGTCCATTAGTGTACAAATAGTGCAATTTGCGAAAAAAGCTGAATTTGTATACGAAGGATTATTACTGCACTATATAGTGACTTGACTTGGTCTAATATTAGCTCAGATCATGTTGCTACTCACTACATTCATCTTTATGATTATAATTAATTGGTGCTTGCAACTAAGTAAAAAAGTTATTGAACAGGTAGAAGAGGTTTGCATATTACATGTCTAGACTTCTTTTCAAGTTACTTGTTTTATTGCAACTAATTGGAGTTGTTTTATGGCTATCAAAGGCGTAAAGTTCCAGCGCCGCTTTATCTTTATATTTCTCAGGCATCTTTTTTAGAATCGAGATAAAACTGTTTAATGAAGTACACAAACACGATAACTAACAGAATGAAAAAGTTATATGCAAATTTTGTTGGAAATTGTATTAGATATATTTTGTGTATTATTAGCAAATTAAGTTTATCTAACTTTCGGTTGGATTTTACATGTTTAGTGTTTGATCCTGAGAAGCACAGCGGCATTATTTTGTTGAAAAACATGTGGGCCCTATTTATCAATTCTTGGGTACTACATTCTCTAATCTTTACAGAATGACCCATTTTTACAGATCTTAGCCATCTTAAGTAAAGTTAAGGTTTTAAGTTGGGCCTAAGTTAATGTTTTTAAGGACTTTTCAAATAAGTAATTTTATACTTTTTACCCTCATGTTCTTGTCACCCGAGGAAGTGGTCAACTGTTGCTTCTCAGATAGCCTCGTCCATACTGCTCATCATATGAGTAGAGTTGTTGGGAATTGTTTTTCGCCATTATCAGCTTCTTATTTATTTTTCATGTATTAGCTTAAGTTAAAATTATTAACAAAAAAACAACTTATTTTTGTCAATTTGATCACCTTATTCCTCATTTGTTAACCATTTCTGGGATACAGCTAGCCGTGACAACTGTAAAATGGTTCATTCAAGGTATTTTGCGGTATCACATTCGCATATTATAATGCAATTTATTAGTTAATTGAATTGAAATTTGGTGGAACAGAAGTTTACCTACTTGTATATTGAATCAAATGTTGTGAAACTTACTTGGGGTGGTTGCCTTGGTAATGTATCATATACCACCACTACACAACACTTGCATCAAACAGCTGGCAATTGAATCAATAAAGATGGGCAACGCCAAAAAGTTTGCGTGTTCTTTAGCCCAGTGCTTGCGAATTTGTATTTAATCTCGTAATACTGCAAGTAATTTAAATGTCTTCTTGACAGATTAGATAAACTGTGATAACAAGTGTTTAAAAGTTGCCGAATAAGTCCTATATGTACTGTGTGTAATGGGCCGTCATACATTGATATTGATTTCTATAGGATTATTGACGTGTCTCAATGACGTCGTCTACATTGACCTCAAACGTAGATTTCCGTATTCTGGAACATGTTTTCACATGTTTTATTCTGTGAGCTGACTCGCTATACTACATGACAGAACCAGTAGGGAACTGCCATTCTAAAAGCTCATACGCCACCAGGAGTTGCTGATATGGAATCTTTACATGTTTTGATATATCATAAATAAGCTTTTAGGAAGTAAAATTAACGAAAAAAAATTTTTTTCTTCTTCGTAGTAA
Organism: Julus scanicus; assembly: GCA_034698625.1. Taxonomy (NCBI): domain Eukaryota; kingdom Metazoa; phylum Arthropoda; class Diplopoda; order Julida; family Julidae; genus Julus; species Julus scanicus. Next base: position 16,947 of record JAQGBW010001457.1, read on the forward strand.
AATACCATGTGGCCGGGACAACCAAACGGCACTGTTTATAAATTTATTGAAGTTATAAAATTTAGTGCTGATTACATGCTCGTTATCAATTCATCCCCTTGAAATGTAATAGCCATATTGCTGTCATCACTTTCAGAGGGATGGCATCTTGATGTTCTCAAACACTACTGAAAATAAAAAGGCTGTTATCCTCTATTTTTAGACAAATATATAACCACATTGACCTGCTTACAGTTGCAGACTAGAGAAGCAGCGTGCCGAAATTTAGCCTAGGATTTATGCATTTTTATTTACAACGTTAGGAAAGAAATGTCATCACATTTGTTGGCAGTTGTGCACACTATGGCCTTGTTACCATTGCGAACTTCAGCCCGTTTGAAACTATAAATCATGAAGATTAATGCTGGTGAAGTACTTGCGCATCAATATTCAATGTTCGGTATTTTTACGTGCTCTATATATATTTTTTCTTGTATGAAACTTTTGAAAAGCCCCCTACAAGTGTTATTCTCGACCAGGGCCTTACATGCTTTGAATGATTGAATGTTTTTCGCAAGATGTGATGTGACGGCATTTTCGTCCTTCGCTGTCCCCTCTCTTGACAGTGTTGCGTGGCTCTGGATTCGAAGTTTCCTCAAAAGTTTTCTCTGAAATAATAATAATACCAATGTGGTTTCCAACTTCAATAGGTGAATATAAACTTCCAGAAGACACGGACATCACTTTGCTGAAGAAAGGCAGCGTTTTGTGGAAAGTGCGATCATTCAACAAATGGTACCGAAGAAAATACACTTTGGATTTGAATGTGGATAACCCGAGAGTCATCTACGAAGGATCGAACAAATATCCATGTTTTGCTGATCCAGATGTACACAGTAAGTACCGAATATTCTATTGATTTCATTGAATTTCCATAAGCTATTGGATAAATTGCACGTTTCTACTTTTATGTTGAGTAGCAGCTTTCCAGGAAAATAAATTCGTTGCCATTTTTTTGATGTACAGAATTGAACAGCCGAGTTAAATTCCCAGAAACTTACCGAGAAGTTCTCTGGACAGAAACTGGTTTCTCTTTTTGCTAGTCATGCAGCAAAGTATGTGGCTGATGATCGAAAGAAAATGTGTGCAAATCGAGCAAAACGAACTGAATAATTTTTAAAAAAATATTTAGTTTTGATTAGTCTGTATTATATGTTCAACTGTATATTTGCCATACATTCGAGTATTTATATGTTCTATCTGCATAAGGGATTAAATTCTGGATGCGTTCTGTTAATTCGTACAGTAATATGTCACCATAAATGGGTTCAGACTTATCACATGAAACATATATATGCAGTACATGTATACTAGTATACTCATACAGACGATAACAGTTTTTACTGAAACTTTTAATATTTAATATTCTGACAAATGTCCATGGAATTCTGATATGCAGGGAGATGTTGAAAAAGTAAATGAAATTTATATATTGACGGCAATGGAATGAGGATTGATTCTAATATCAGCTACAGGTTAGCTGATAATCTGAAAAAATTTCATGGATTTCTGATATACAGGAAGTCATTGAAAAAGTGAATGAAATTTACCTCTTGGCATCACTGGAATGTGGTTTCGTTCTAATATCAGTTAAGCCCCTTGTGATTAAACAGATGCTAGCATTTTTTTTACTGAGAATTGTGCCAATGCTTAGCTGATATTCTGAAAAACAATTATGAACCTCTAGAAATACATATATTCATGAAAGGTCGTCTTATTATCTTTGTCAAATATAGTTATGTTTGAAGTGTAAAATTAGCTTTTAAAACTTTAAAACTTAAGATACTAGAGAATTAAGATTTATTTATTCATAGGTTGAGAATAAATTCAAAACCTCGTAAAGCGAAACACTCGTTAAGCGAAACAATTTTTACCATATAAATTGATGCAAAATACGGTAATGCGTCCAATGCCGAAAAAAAACCTCCAGAAGGGAAATTTTCAAAAAAAACGTTATGTGCAACATTTATTAAAAGAAAAATGCATTTATTCCTATCTTCATTACATTCATACCCAAATTCCTTTTTACTAGAAAGCTATAGAGACATTTGTTTTTGCCGACGCTTAAAAATTTGGTAAAAATGCGACACCACATTATCATTGAATAAATTTTTAGCAGATTCCCCTATCCACGTCACTCGTTATGCGAAACTTCGCTCGTTAAGCGAGTCATTTTTTAAAAATTTATATGGCTCTTTATGCGAATTACTCGTTTTGCGAGGTGCTCGTTAAGCGAGGTTACACTGTATCTTTCAGAAATGTTATTATAAAATTGTGCAGTCTCTTAATTAATTTTATTTTTCTTTAAATATATAGCTACAGCACAGAATTTGGTAGCTCTAGTTCTCAATCGAATTTATGACGTCTTATTTTTCATAAAAGATGAAGTTTCTAACAAGTTGAATCTATTGTCAGCAATACTGCATGGGACAATTTGCCATGTATATATATGAATTAACTTGTCAGTTTGTATATGCTTTGTCAAATGTATTTAAACTGTGTTTCCATTATACGTTTGCATTTACAAAAAACCCTTGCCATTGAAGAAGAAAACTTGCCTTTTGGTCAATGGCAGAATAAGTTTCAAATTATATTGAAGGTCACAATTCATGTAGAGATTTTTCTCGCAATTGGCGGCTGCTGCGAGATACTTATTAAATCTCCACATCGTCTATTGCACTGACAACTATCGCTATTAACAGAATGAACTGGGCCAAGGTTTCAATGCTGGTTTAATATTTGCAACTGTCTCGTTTTGGCGGTTGGCCAGGCTATCAAAAAATAAGCGGTTTAGCCATATATTTGCCACCTTTCCATCCATAATTCAAAACAAACTGCCATAAAAACAACTTATGATAAGGAACAAAATCTCAATGCTGTATTTCTTTGTAAATTTCAACAGTTGATGTAAAGGATGTGTCCGATGTCCGAAAAGGTTGGAAAACCGACACGTTCAACAAGTTGGGCACCAAAGTCCAGAAAAAAACTGCAAAACATCCAGAGAAACGCCCTTTGGTGGAAGAGGAATGCTGCTTCTCCATCATTTATGGACATCCACAGAAAACTCTGGATTTAGTTGCTCCCAATGAGGAACTGCGGGACAAATGGTACCAAGGGCTGGTCCAGGTGGTGGCACAGAACAAAAGCATGGAATACAAATACCACTATCAAGCATATCCTTTAAAAAAAAACTAAATAAAAATAAAAAAATTGTAAGATTTGCTTAAGTTAAATTTATCAACATTTTCTTAAAGATTTATTTTCCTTATATTACTGATTACGTGGTTGAAAAGACAATTCCGGAAAGCAGACAAGGATGACAACAATGGTTTGACTTATGAAGAATGCGTTAAACTGTTGCATCAGCTTAATATTCAAATGAATGACAGCCATTCCAGAAAGCTGTTCCTGGTAAATGTCAATACGGAATTGGTTTGAAGAAATTGTGCCACATTAAATTTTAATCAAATTTTATTTGTTCCGTTTTAGGAATCAAATGTGAATAAAAAATCTCGAAACGGAGAGCAAGTTTTGGATGTAGATGAATTTCTCCTGTTTTATTCAAAGCTGTTATACCGCCCTGAACTCGAACAACTTATTAGAAGGTTGGATATTTGTCGTTTTTTACTTTGTGAACGAGACATTATCGATATGAACGTGGTTTTTTTTGTTTTGTTTTTTTTTAAATAAAAAATAGGTATGGGGTTCAAAACACAGAATTAATGGGACCACAAGAATTACATATTTTTGCCAAGGATGAACAGAAGGTATTTCACCAGTGCTGACTTTTATAAATTATATAATATTTAGCATGTGCTAGTGATTTTTTAAATTTGTGTTGTTTTTTCAATTTTAGATGCAAAACATTTCTGTGCAAGATTGCCAGGCGATTATCAATGGCTATGAAGCGGAAAATATCAATGGCAAACGTGATAACAGCCTAAGTTTAGGAGGTAATGGGTTTCCCTTATTTATTTGTGTGTAAATTAATTTGCCAATTCGAAAAATAATCCAAGTCTTTGTAATTTAAGGGTTTCGTCTATTTTTGTTATCCGAACAACAAAATCTTTTTAATATTCAGCATCGCTACGTTTACCAAGATATGACGCAGCCGCTAAACAACTATTTTATTGCATCGTCTCACAACACGTTAGTGTTTTAATGCATTTTGCAATCTTGCTTCATTATCAAAGAGCATATTTAACACACCTTCTTTTGAAATGGTGTTTTCATTGACAGATATTTGCTCGCAGATCAGCTAATTGGTGAAAGTAGTGTAGAAGGTTATATATGGGCTCTGAAAATGGGATGCAGATGTGTGGAACGTGAGTAAACTTCCTTATTAATTAATCAAACGATAAAAATTATACATAAAGTTAAATTCAAATGTCAAATTGCTGATACTTTTAGATTTTAGATTTTAAAAAGAATAACTGCGTTATATATTTGTCTACTTTTATTTGTATATTTCTCAGTCTTTGTGGATACATTAGTTTTTTAAGGTTATTTGGCATACAAATTCGCATTGTTATTTTTAAAAAAAAATTAAACATTTGAGTGAAATGTTTTCTGATAACAAATAATGATGACTTTAAAATTTAAAATTAACTAAAAGATCTTCAAGCATTAGCTTAGGAAAAAATGCATTTGTAAAATTAACTAAACATTTTACTATCAAAATTAATTTTAGTTGACATCCAAGACGGTATTGATGGGGAACCAATTATTCATCATCGCTTCACCGCTACAACTAAAATACTGTTTAAAGATGTTCTTACTGATGCCATCAAGCCATATGCATTTGTATCCTCTCAGTAAGAAAATACGTTTTTTTATTAAGCAATTATATCAAATACCAAAGGGATGTTCTTAAAAGAGTAGCCAATGTGTTCTTTAATATATTTATTTAGCAGCGAGTTAATGAGATTCATCAATTAACGATATGAAAATTTCCTAAAGTTTTGAAGCTTATTAAATCATTAATTAGATTATGCAGATTAATGGCATATTTGTATATAGATTATACTTTTACATAAATATAGGTAATATAATTTTAGTCACTGTTGCAAAATACATAAAAGCATTCAGTACATGTATTGTACAGTATAAATATATTAACTGTATTTGAAAGGTAACAGGAAGGAATTTAATGTGTTAAGAGAAAATTATTGCAATATTCAATAAATATTATTTTAATTTAGATATCCTGTGATTTTATCCTTTGAGAATCACTGTTCTGTGGAACAACAGCGAATTATTGCAGCTCATTTAAAAAATATTCTCGGAGGTTAGTGTTGCAATAACAACTTATTCTAAATACTTTTTTTTTAGGTATTTATTTTAATGCGTTTGACATGTCTATATTATAGATTTACTATATACAACCCTGCCAAATGATGCAACTACTTTACCATCACCAGAAAGCCTGAAAAATAAAATCATCATAAAAGTAATTTATTTTATATGCAATTAACCTGAAGAAGTCAAGTAAAAGACGTTGAGATTCTGTTAAATTTTTTTGCCAGGCTAAGAAGCTAGCGGAAGATGATGCCAATGACGATTCGATCAATGGAGTTTCAGATGCAGAAACCGAAGAGGAATTGGACGGAGATAATTTGGGAAAAATAAAGGTTAGAAGAATATATTATGTGTGGGCATTAAAAATAGTTTGCCATATCCATATTGAACATCTAGCTAAAAAAAAATTTGTTTTGCAGACTTTGACTATTGCAAAGGAATTATCAGATCTGGTTATTAGTCGTTCAGTGAAATTTCACAGCTTTGAACACAATTCCGAAAAAGGTACGTTTGCCAAGGTTTTCTAGTTCAAAAAAAGTTATCTACCACACAATCATTTTTTTTATATTTATCTAATTGTTATGATATATTTTACCAGGAAAGTTTTACGACATTGTTTCGCTATCTGAGAAAAGTACCCTCAGATTAATTACCGATGAAGCCCGATCCTTTGTGACGCACACTAACCGTCAACTTGTCAGGACGTATCCAGGAGGAAGCCGGACCGATTCTAGCAATTATAATCCCATTGCAATGTGGAATGTTGGCTGCCAGATTGGTAACTGCAGTTGAATAAAACTGCCTAGTTCTTACTTTATGATCTGCTCGTACGTGACACAATTGTCATGACTTTTTCAAAAAATAATCTAAACTTAAATTTTTCTTTGTAGTGGCTCTGAATTACCAAACTGAGGACAAACCCAATTTATTTAACCAAGCAATGTTTCAACCAAATGGTGGTTGTGGTTACATTCTGAAACCTCAATTTATGCTGGAAGGTAATTTTGCATATGGAGTAATGGAATTTTGTTTAGTTGTTTTGGATCACTTAGCTCTTATAAAAAGATGATGGTAAAATTTCACTTTTTCAAATTTGGTACTGTTAACAATCATTTCTCTGTGATTCTGAATTTGATGCAGGAATAAGAAATAATGAACATTTTTTTATCAGAATTACTCAGTTAGAAGTTTTGTTGTCATTATTGGTCAAGATCAAAAGTGAATTAATCATTCTTGCTTCAAAATTTAATTAACTTTATAGTATTGGATTATTTTTATTAATGTTGTTGTTCTAAAGTGACCCCAGTTTCCTGCAAATTGAGTATACTTCAATATTGTTTTATGTTTTTGAAATTGTTTCAATAATTTCCAATTTTTTATCAATAGGAAATTTTGATCCAAATGATCCTCTTGATGGACAATACAAAAAAACACTTATTATCAGGGTAAGGTCATGAATTTTCTCTAAAAAATTTCAGTTGTTATATGTTATGGCATTACCGATATCACTAAATTTTTAGATTATAAGTGGGCAACATATCCCTAAACCAGGGCAGAGGATGGAATCTGACGGTGATGTGGTTGATCCATATGTAGTCATGAAAGTGCGAGGTCACGAAGACGATAAACAGAAATACACTACCCAAACAGTCAAGGATAATGGTAAATCCTCTTTATTAGTGCATTCTAACAAAAAAAAAAAACGTTTTTTTTTTGCGCGTTTTTCTCAGTTTGACATTCATGCGTTAATTATGCATTTTCTTTATTTCGAGGTTTCAATCCTGTATGGGACGAAGCATTTAACATACCAATAAAGTTGCCCGATTTGGCATTCTTACATTTTATCGTAAAAGATCACAGCTATTCGGGAAAAGATGAGAAACTGGGGCAATGTGTCATATCGTTCAATAGCATACAGCAAGGTAAGAATATAATTCAATGTCTTGTAATGTGTTTTAATGCGCTCAAGTATAATTGTTTTCAATTGAAATCCCTGACATGAAACAGGATTTCACTTATAATTGTTATATAAAATATAATCATTTCCAAGGGCTTTCTAGCTTACATACTGTTCATTTCCTTTTAAATTGAAGGGATGATTGCAAACCATCTTGCAAAAAATAGTTCCTCTCATTTTGATAACTAAATGCCCTTCTTGGTGAGCACTTAAATTCAATTGAATTGTCCATGTATATTAAAATTTCAGGCTACCGTCATGTGACCTTGGTTGATCAACGAGGAATTCAGATTCCTCCTGCTACCCTATTTATTCACGTAGTTATTACTGACGCCAACTGCAAGCATTAATTGAAATCACTTAAATGCAGCCACTTCTTCAAAGTATTCAGCTGGAATTTTTATATACACATACATATATATTTTTTTACCAGGTCCTTCTTCTCAAGCAATGCATGGGTGATAAAGTGAACTGATATTCAATTAATTTCTTCTACTTTTATGTCAGTTAAGAGCAAAAGTGTTTTTACCCTGTTTTGGATGGATTATTGGAGAAAGCAACACTTTGAGTTGCCGGGGCCTCTACATATTTTTCAATTTTTTTATTTACTAAAGTACACTTTAGCTTTTTTTTTGTGGAAAATTGTTACATTCCTGGAACAAAATGGCACTTATCACTGTGCTGTTCCTTGTTGCTATATTGGATTTACGATTACGCTAAACGTTAACAACAACATAAAAAAACAGCAATGATATATCAAAGAACCAGTTATCAATTGTCGATCACAGGCTTAGATAAATTAATAAGTGCACGTGATCTGTTTTTTTTTTGTATCGTGTTGTACATGCAATTTAGTAATTTTCATAAGTAGAAATGTCCTCCAAAATCATTCATATTTGTTGGCATAGGTCGACGTTGGCTTTTGCCAATGCATGTGTTTGTTGTGCTCACGTGCACGAGCTCCAGGGCGCTCATGCACTGCACGTGAGAAACGTTTTTAGAACGTTAAAAACGTTCTTTTTTCGTTGTTCCAAAGTTTGAATGTTGTTCGATTTCAACGATCTTTTCTGTCAAGATAAACTGACGTTATTCAGTAAATTAAATTCAATTAGTTCACACTCTTTTGCTTCAAGTGTTAATTTCAAAAATGTCTATCATGGGAGGGGGGAGAGATGCTGGTAGAAAGTATTGGCAGTTTGTTAAGAGCAAAAGAAGGACAGCGCAGGAAGAAGTGCAAGGTTTACGAGACAAGAGTGGAACTCTAAAAACAGACAGCAATAGTATAGTGAATATACTGCGTATGTACGGGGAAGGTTTTAGGGATAAGGATAACATTCAAAAAGTAATCGTATGCAATGAAATGGAAATTCAGGAGGCCGGAAACACAAAGGCTGGGCGAATGTTGGAATTCAGTATGCAAGAAATGACGAAGGCAACTACGAAACTAAAAAGCAGGAAAGCCGTAGGGAAAGATAGCATACCGAATGAATTTTTAATATACCAGGGAGAAAAAGGGATGCAGACTCTGCTGGGTTGCTTTAATGAA